>OX578143.1:82452339-82726531 GCA_951213105.1 Amaurobius ferox
ATATTTATTGCTAAATTGGTGATGATTTAAGAATTTTTTAAACCGATATCCCTCTGAGCTACTTTGAGTGAATTGGCTCATTCACATGGACTTGAAGCTTTCTGAATGAATGTCTTTACAAACTCTTGCGAACATTTTCGATCTCAGCACCTGCGATTTCTAACTCCATTATTTTTCTCGACAGAGACACTCCCTTTGTGAAGCTCAAATTATAAGGTTTCACCCAAAAATGATTTCGATCGAAAGCACGTCATTTGTTTAAGCAGGGGCGGATCTTGACTTTTGCATGAATTAAGCAAAATATTTTTGTTCTTCTTCGCGTAATAAAAGATACATTAATATGCTATGAAATCGCGTAATGATGAATGCGAGGAGTGTTCAGTTTAAAATCGTTATTCTAAGATATTCGTTAAATTGAAATTTCAAGATGATTCTAAATAAAAAATATTCTCATCTTACATGATAAAAGAAATTGTGTGTGTGAGGGTAGTGTATTTGTCTGTGAGGGTAGAGAAATTTATGTATTAGACTCTTATTTTTACAAGTTTATACCATGATATTCAATATATAAATTAATTTGAAATTACATCGTCTGTCTGATTACATCGTCATCACAAAAAACGAATTCTATAAAAATGAATAAATCTATAAAGTTTTACCATTATAGTGGACTCCACAAAAATTTTTGGCATACCTATGTACTTTTGTCTGTCTGTTTGCAAATCATTTGGGCAACTTCTCCACTTGGAACGTGACCAAACAGTTATATGATTCTGTAAACAAACAGGGCGCAATTGTTATCAGAGCCTTTAATCTAATAAGACCTAATCATTTATTCAACCTCTTTACAATATTACAAATCTAAATCCGATAACGTGACCTAATCATTATAGTACTTCTATCTAAATATGTGGAAGCTTCTGAAATTAACGAAATAAAAATAAACTATTTAATATCAAAAACCATAAATGAAAATTTTCTTTATTTCTACCCCTACTAAGAAGATCACAAATGTAACTCGACAAAAAGCTATTGTTTAACTGTAAAATAGTTATTATCTACAAAAGTAAAATTTAAGTTGTGCTTCTGTCTATTTTCGCAGAACCAGAGGTTTCTCGTCTATCCTTTCTATGTTATTTTAAAATTTCAATAAGAAAAACTTCAAATATTCGAAAGTTCTCCTCAAATTTTGAATTAAATTATATATTCCGTACTATGAACCGTATATATTCCGTAATTATTCGGTACGAAGAACGGTATACATCTAGTACTACCTTAAATAACTCAACAATAACTTAAATAACGCAACTCAACTGTCTCATACCAAAAATCATTAGGTTGCTTGTACGTAATTTTGTTTTTGAAATTTTGCAAAAAATTTTTGAATTATTTTTTATTGCTAATCCAAATTATCCCAGTGGACAAATGACCAAGAGGGCTAATGACATAAAGAACATAATAATCGTATGGCGGCTATTTTTCACTACAATGATTGAATCTCTTTAGTTTCATAATCATTGACAAACAAATAATCCCATTTTATACATAAATATGTTAGATTTTTGCCCTAGATTTATACAGCTAGTACTACCTTAAATAACTTGGAGTGTTGGGAAACTCGACTGTCTCATACCAGAAATCATTTTTAGGTTGCTTGTAAGTAATTTTTTTTCTCAAATTTTGCTAAAAAATTTTGAAATATTTTTTTTTGCTAGTCCAAATGATCACAGTTATAGCATACAAAATTACACTTAAAAACTCTTTTGATTGATGCCAATTTTGACAATGTATCCTTTTAGGAGGTATCTTGCCCCCCAACGGAGCTAATGACATAAAGAACGTATGGCGGCTATTTTTCACTACTATGATTGAACCTGTTAAGTTTCATTGACATACAAATAACCCCATTTTACACATAAATATGTCAGATTTTTGTCCTATACTGCAAGGATAAAAAAATACAGAATTTCAAAACTTTTGTTTGAATTTCAGAAAGTTTTATCTAGTTACAGATTTTTCGATAACAACGCCAGATATTAATTTCGTGAAAATCCGTGAATATTTGTGGCAGCCATACTGCGCACAAACAACCGATCACAGACAGACAAACAGACGGAGATCACTCTAAAAATAGTCAAAACGTGTTTAGAAGGTCCTAAATAATATATCGGTATCAAAATATAAAAATCCAAAACTTTCCTGAAAGCAATACTTTCTCTATATTATATTCTGTAGTATGAGAAAATAATTCTTAAAAACAGTTAGCAATTCCACACATAAACGTTATCGTTGTAAATTGAGGAACATTGTCATCAGTTTAATCTTCAACAGTATCCTCAGACACATGTGAAAAAGCTCGGTTTAACATCTGCTTTTTAGAACCCTGAAATTTTAAAATCCGCACCACTCCCTTTATGAGGCTAAAATAATGTGCTACTAACATCGCATGACTTTGTAAAATGTCATGTATACCCACCTACTAAGACGTGTAGGTGGTACATCCTTGTGTATGTCTTTTGTGAGATTTTGATTAGAGAGTAGGATTTGTGTTGGGTAACGTAAAAGAATGAAATGACGTTTAATAGAAATTGTAACAATAAGATTTGTATGCTTTTTGCATTTTGAGGAAAAGCAATAATTTTTATTAAGCTTGAACTTTCTCTGGATGTTTTATAGTACTGGATTATAGTGATGGTTTTATAGTACTTATAGATCTGGATGTTTTATAGTAAATACACCATATGTGTAATGAAAGATTTCATATGATAAACTTTTCGAATTTTCATTTGGCAATTAATTGTTACTGCAAAACAAAAAACTAGAAACTTCAAATCTAATTAAAACATAAAATATTTTTTATAATTTGAAGCATATGTTGAATATACATTCGCTTTTTCTCAGATTTTTCATCGTAGCAGAACTTCTTATGTACTTCCTTTCTAAGCCTTTAACGCTCGCACTTCGTACAAATTACACCATTTGAACTTGAAACTCCAGTAATGCACATAATAATGTCGTATATGCAATATGACTCCACCTAACCTCTCTGGTGAAACAAACTAATGATCGTTGAGTGGACGAACATCAATCTACTGAGCTTCTGAGACGATTATATTTCTCTCAGAATTTGAGGTGGATCCTACACTTTCCCTTCTCATATCAAAATTATTACAATTTCGTTATTATTCATCTGTAATAAAATGTACTAGAAGGCCATCATATAATTGCAGAAGATTGCCTCCCATATGACCGTTTGCAGCACATCCGCTCCTAATATCCACAAGCACATGCAAGTCATACACCTCTCCCAATCATAATTACTATTTTTATATGATTTCCTAATGAAACATACATAGTACATACTATACGATACCCTAGCATAATAAAATTACTTCGGATTCATTAACTTGGGGATAATTGCAAAATTCTTAAATGAGTCATCAAGCTTTTGAAAGACGGAATTGTCTATCCTGGATCATTATAATAACAGCATAATTTAATTTGCTTATGCCCTTAAGGGGCGCAACTTTCTGGAATAAAGCAAAATGTAACCCAAAAAAATAACATATACTTATTTTTATAATTCTTATATAGAATATCATTTTTAAAATATTACTGCAACATATACACGCTATATGAATAATACTTTTTTTTAATGTTTTGCAACCTGATACTCTGTATGGCTTTAGAATAATGTTATTCGTTTCCGGTTTGAGTAAAATTCGGCCAAGTATCCTTAAAAAAATTTACTTATGACCTGCCGGGCAATAAATTAAAATATTGAAAATTTAGACTTGATATAACAGAATTAGCGCAAATCTACACTTGAAATTTATTTCAATTTTCGAATTTTTCCTTCTTTAAAAATTGCCCTTAAATAAAACCATCTTTTTTAATATTAATTAAACAATCGCCTTTAAAATACACCTCTCCCAATCATTATTACTATTTTTATATATTTTCCTAAAGAAATATACATAGTACATACTATACCATTCCCCAGCATAATAATATTAATTCGGTTTCATTAATTTGGGGATAATTCCAAAATTTTTAAGTGAGTTGTCAAACAGGGAATTGTCTATCCTGAAACATTGTAGCAATAATATTATTTAATTTGCTAAAGCCCTTAAAGGGCTCAGCTTTCTGGAATGAAGAACTATACTAAGGACTTAGAGAATCCCGGCCACACAATTTGTTACCATAAACCCCTGGGTTGGTCGTGTGGTCTGGGCCTTCAACTAAGGACTTAGCATAAGCCTTTTCTTTTTATATTTATTACATATTGTGTATTTTTTAAAATATTATTGCAACATGTACAGACTACATGAATAATATATCAATTTTCGACTTTATTCTTAAAAAATTGCCATTAAATAAAACCATTTCCTTTAATATTAATAAGACAATTTTCTTTAAAATTAATAAAACTATCTTCTTAAAAAATTTGTTGTAAGTAAGCACTCTTTCAATACCTAAGGACAACTCCGAATGTGAAAAACGGAAGTGGTAAAAAAAGGGCATATACATTATTGTTCAAAATTCAAAGGCGAGGAGTTAAAACTCCATACTGAGAGAATGCCAATATCATTTGCATTTGCGACAATAATTCAGATGGCGCTGCGATAAGATAAACGTCGCTGCATTCATGTATTTCTATAGTGAAAGGATAAAAATATTTGTTTAATTTGTCAGTTTTGTATAAAGAAATTAATAGCGCAATGCAAATTAGAATTGAAATAATAAGGAATATTTATACATATACAAAATTATTTTACTTTTCATTCTATTTTTTCCTCCCTATATTCTGAACTCTGTCCTACAACTGCGAAAATATTCTAATTAATTTCACTGATATCTAAGGAATCTTAATTTAAAAATAATTAAAAATACATATACTCAATACTATGCTTCTTTATTGCGCCAAATGGAAACATAAGGCGCTTTACTAGCACTAGCGACACCTTGATATTATTATCAAAGCCTTATGGCATTTTCAAGCGTTTCATACATAGGAGTTTTGTCCCCTGTTCTCTAACGCCATGCGGCAAAGCTTTTTATAAAAATGTCTATAAAATTCAAATTTTGCCCTAATTTATAGAATAAAATAGAATCACTTCAAAGAATTAGAGACACCTAGAAGTTTATAAATCGCACTTAAGAATATCATTGCATAAGTATACATTCCGCATCAACAGTGATTTTAGAAATCACTAAGAAATGATTTCTTCTAATTGTATCAGGTAATTCATTTTTTATACAAAAATTTCCGTGGATTCAATCTCTAAAACTTTCCACATCCTTCGAGTGTTGTTGTTGAGACCCAGACCGTCCGACCTACCAGAAAGGTGTAAGGTAACTGTTTGGACGGTCGGGAACATCCTTCGAGTGTGAAAAAACGCTGCATTTTTAGAACTTATTTGTCAGTAACGGATGCTTGTTAAAGTCAGGAGAGAGAGAACTTGTTACTGATTTACTGAAAAGGAAAGAAATATCGAGAATATGTTTTGATTTGACGTAATTTCATTCTGAAAATATTTCTAAATGGATTCTTTTTATCCATTAACTAGTTCAAACATTTGATATGAATAAACTAAAGGGTTCTTATAGATTGCTTTACTTAAAATATCTGGAGTGACCAGCACAAAACACCCACAGATTGAAGTTAACATTTTACAATATTTTATTTGCCTGTATCTGGTGTTTGTTGTCAGTGTAATTCAAATCTTTGAAGCCGTAATTAATTAAAAACCATTAATCACATCACAGTAACATGAAATTTTGTTTGTTGTTATATTTTAAGGTATATTTTAATTTTTTTTAACATCATTACTCTAGTCAGCAGACTTTTTTCGATCTCGAAATCTGCAAACTTTTTTTTTATTTTGTGTTATTTTTTTATTAATTGTTACTTTTAATTATATTAATTATGATTAATTATATTTAATTATATTAATTGTTATATTGTTATTTTTTTATTTAAGTGTTAGTTTTCCTGTTTTAACATGTTTAAATACTTATAAACACATAACGAAGTGCTTTTAAGATACAAATCATGCGCTTGACTATTAAAATAATCTGACAAGAAAAATTATTTTTAGTTTCGAATTTCACGTATCGTTTACGTGTCCGATCATAAACAGGAAATATTTCAGCTTAGAATATCGAAACTTTCAGTTGACATGAAATCGTTCCACAGCCATATTGTCTCGTTTTGACACCCACCCCTGATCCGGCCGTCCAAATAGTTGCTCTTAGTTCTCTGGACGAGTCGGACGGTCTGGGTCTTCAACCCACCCCTGATCAAACTTCTCCGGAGTCTCACCTTAAATTAAGTTCGGTGCGTTCTACAATCTAATTATATTTATGCTTCGAACCCCTGCCCTGGGAAGTAGAAATAGATGTCCTCGATTTCTATCAGAATATATTTTCCGCTGTCATATCGGTGTATCTCGATTGTCGTTGCAATTTATTCTCCACGCATATCACTCGCTTGATGAAACTCTTGGTATTTGGGATCATGAGTAGATTCAATGGAAAGCTGTCCGATTCTTTCAGATTCATATTGGCCTCGGTGTGCCAAATTGAAGAGTGCTGATCTCGAGAATCAAAAGTCGAAGGTGCTTCAAAAGATCGGATTTCATACATCAGGCACCCGAGCGATGTTTTAAACATGACTATATCTCACGGACGCGTAAACTATACGTGAGAATTTGCACGTTTTTCCTCCGAAATGGAATAAAACTTTCATTATTTTAGCTATTATCAAATGAGTGAATGCTTTGTAAATACTTTAAAATTTCTCATAGTATAGAATATATTATAAAGTACTGTTTTAATAAAAATTAACTTTCTCATGATTTAAATGACAATATATTTTTCAGGGCCTCCTGAATACGTTTTGACTAATTTTAGTGTAATATTCCTCGGTCTGTCTGTGGTCGAGTTCTTGTGTCCAGGATAGCGTCCACATTTATTAATGGATTTTCACAAACTTTATATCCGGCTTTGTCATCAAAAAATCAAGACAGAGATAGAATTTTTTTAAAGGCGAATAAAATCTTCAAAATTCGTTCGAAATTATATATTTTTTAAACATTGCAGCATAGGATACAATTTGACATAATCATACATAAAAGAAGTAATTTATGGCTTAATGGTCTAGAAATTTAATAGTTCAATCATTATAATGAAAAATAACCGCAATATAATTTTTGTTGTTCGGTTCGTCATAAGCCCACACAAGGAGGCTTGAGAATTTACATTCCGGAGCAGTGACATTGTCAGAGTTGGTATCAATCGAAAGATTTCTTCAAGCTCTTTTAAATAAGCATAAACACTCTAGAATTACGATTATTTGAACCAATGATACATATTTTTTTTTTCAAAATAAAAAATCCCATGCTACTTAAAAATGGAATATAATATGAAGAAGACGAGTGGAGCCACACTGCAGTTAATTTAATTCGGTAACTGTAGCAAACTTTTAGATTTTAAATGAGATTAAGTTATCCAGGTTGATTTAAAAAGGATGGAACAAATTTTACGATGTGGTAGTACACACCAAGCCAAGCATTTTTCATCATAGTTTACCGGGTCAGAAATGAAACGTCAAGGCGCCAGTCGGCGCTTAATGGAGAAACCGATTAGGTGAGGCGAAAACACAAGAATGACTTTCAAGTTATAAAATGACATTTAATAAACAATAATTTCAGTACTAGCTCAAAAAAGCGACCATCAACCTGAGTGAATGTCTCACAGCGGTGATAGGGGAATGGCGAACTCTCTCGAACAGACCAGACATGCCGCGCACTTCGACAGCAGGGGCCGCAATTCTGGCGACCAGTTCCTCTTCAGATTCAAGGAGAGTGTCCTAGATGAGACTCTTAAGATATCCACATAAAAATATGTCAAGACACGACAGGTCGTGCGATCCTGAGGGCAAAGCTACGGGACCACCTCACCCAATTCATCGGCCCGAAAAATGGGCGTCCAGATAGTTCATTGCCTCTCGCTCGAGATGTAAGGAATTGCATAAGGGTTCTTATTACGAAATAGCGCAACATATGTTTTATGTCGACAGGAAAGTATCATCCTGGCTATTTCATTTCTTACTTCCATGAAATCGGTGTTTTTCTCAATAAAAATATTGCTGAGTTGTTCTCGTTTCTTTCTGCAGTATTGGACCTTTTCCCCTTCCTTATATTGCTCTCATTTTTATCGCCATTTTATTTTTCACGGGAGTTCTTTCAGTGAGTAATGTGGGTTCATGCAGAATGATTTTTGTTATTTGCACAACAGCAGCTGAAGGCATGAGATCTGACCATCCTTTGCTGAGCCGTGGAATCTTTGCGATGAGTAGCAAAAGATGGCAGCCTAAAAGTTATCTTAACACTATTTGTAAAGCAGTGAACTTGTATTTATCTTTCTTTGCAAAAACTGGCTAATGGTATGAGGTAATAAAGTTTTATTCCAAAATTGAAATATTTATTGTAGTCACAGTGCCAGCCGTTTGGAACGTTCCCCAATTCCGATTTCCATGCAGAAATCTGTATGGATGAATCAGTTTTACGATTTTTACACGCTTCAATACTAAATAAATTATGACATTAATAATACGTTATGTATGCTATAATTTTGCATACCTCTGTGGTGACCGTTGATATCACTCATATCACGCAGCCGACAAATTTAAAGAATAATCGAATGGATAGTCACAGAATAATAATATATTAAATTAACCGAATTATAATAAAATAAAATTAACATTTTTATTATAACAGAATAATTGGTTATAAATATTGGAAAGTAAATATTGGTGGCACTGTGACTAAAAACTTCGCCATTCTAGTTCAGTAGTTATACAGAGTAGTTCGCAAAGGTTAGAAGAATTATAGCACATACCAAGGAAGTTTATTGCTGTGAGTGTAGCTGTCAACTATTCAGAGAGGAAGAATGAACACATCTGTGAGACATGCGTCTCTGAAGCTGGCCTTTGCACTAGGATTTTGATTCCTTAATAATTTACTATTATATCTATCTGTTACAATTTTTAAGTTACCTTCCATAAGTTATCATTCGAAATGTTAAGAAAGAATGTTGGTTAGTTATCTTGCATAAGTATTTTTAGATATTAGGTGTTGCGGTTATTTGAACTGGCAATCACAAAAAAACTCAGGATTTGTTGTGAAAATCAATCATAAGAAGACGCCAGATAAAATATTGTGCTTTTGCTCAAAATATGTTCTTTTTTTATTTGTTGGGGAATTTATGTATTAAACTCTTATTTTTGCAACGAGTGTATACCATGATATTCAATATATAAATTAAATAGAAAATCCATTGTCTGTCTGTTTACATCATCATCACAAGTGCCGAATTCTATAAAAATGCCTAAATCTATAAAGTTTTATCCTTGTAGTAGGCCCCACTTAAATTTTAGGCATCCCTCTGTACTTTTATCTATTTTCGAATCATTTTAGCAGTTTCTTCACTTTGAACGTGACCGAAGAATTATATGATTCCAAAAACAAACGGGACAAAACCGTAAAGGGAGCCTCTAATCTAACACGACCTATTTATTCATCGATTCAACCTCAAAAATATTACAATTCAAAATCCGATAACGTGCCCTAATCGTTATTGTGCTTCTATCTTTAAATATGTGGAAGCTTTATAAATTAACTAAATAAAAATAAACTATTTAATACCAAAGGCTATAAATGAAAATTTTCTTTATTTCTGCCCCTAATAAGAAGATCACAAATGTAAATCTTCAAAAAAGCTGTTGTTTAAATGTAAAGTAGTTATTATCTACAAAAATAAAATTGTGAGTTGTGCTTCTGTCTATTTCCTCAGAACCAGAGATTTCTCGTCTATCATTTCTAAGTTATTTTAAAATTTCAAAAAGAATAAACTTCAAATATCGAAAGTTCTCCGCAAATTGTGAATTAAATTATATATTCCGTACGATGAACCGTATATATTCCGTAATGATTCGGTACGAAGAACGGTAGACATCTAGTACTACCTTCAATAACTTGGAGTGTGGCGCAACTCGACTGTCTCATACCAGAAATCATTTTTAGGTTTCTTGTAAGTAATTTTGTTTTTTAAATTTTGCAAAAAATTTTTGAATTATTTTTTATTGCAAGTCCAAATGATCACAGTTATAGCATATTACACCTACAAAATCCTTTGATTACTAATGACCAAGTGGACTAATGACCAAGGGAGCTAATGACATAAAGAACATAAAACTCGTATGGCGGCAATTTTTCACTACAGTGATTGAATCTGTTGAGTTTCATAATCAATGACCCACAAATAACACTATTTTATACATAAATCCATCAGATTTTAGTCCTATAGTGCAAAGATAAGAAAACATAAAATTTCAAATAAATTTCAAAGGTTTCGGTTAAATTTCAGAAAGATCTATCAAGTTGCAGATTATTCGATTAAAAAGCCGATACAAACTTTTATGGAAATCTGTGAATATTTGTGGCAGCCAGTTTGCACACAATCAACCGATCACAGACAGACAAACAGACGGACATCACTCTAAAAATAGTCAAAACGTGTTTAGAAGGTCCTAAATTATATATCGGTATCAAAATCTCAAAATCAAAAACTTTCCAGAAAGCAATACTTTCTCTATACTATATCCTGTAGTATTAGAAAATAATTCTTAAAAGAAAGTTAACAATTCCACACATAAATGTTATAATTGTAAATTGAGCAACATTCTAATCAGTTTAATCCTCAACATTCTATTCAGACACATGAGAAAACGCTCGGTCTAGCATCTGCTTTTTAGAACCCTGTAATTTTAAAATCCGCACCACTCCCTTTATGAGGCGAAAATAATGTGCTACTAACATCGAATGGCTTTGTAATATGTCAGGTATACCCATCTACTGGGACGTGTAGGTGGTACATCCTTGTGTATGTCTTTTGTGAGATTTTAATTGGAGAGTAGGATTTGTGTTGGGTAACGTAAAAGAATGAAATAAAGTTTACTCGAAATTGTAACAATAGGGTTCGTATGCTTTTTGCATTTTGAGGAAAAGTAATAATTTTTATCAGGCTTGAATTTTCTTTGGATGTTTTGAGGCTATCATAAATACACCAGATGTGTAGTGAAAGATTTCATATGATAGAACTTTTCGAATTTTTATTTGGGCAATTAATTGTTAGTGCAAAATAAAGACTAGAAACTTCAAATCCAATTAAAACATAAAATGTTTTTCACAATTTTAAGCATATGTTGAATATACATTCGCTTTTTCTCAGATTTTTGATCGTAGCAGAACTTCTTATGTTTTTACTTTGTTAACCCTTCGACGCTCGCACTTCGTACTAATTACAACATTTGAAATTGAAGCTCCAGTAATGCACATTATAATGTCGTATATGCAATATGACTCTACTTAAACTCTGTGTTGAAACAGACTAATAATCGTCCAGTGGCCGGACAAAGCTCCAGCTACTGAGTTTCGGAGACGAATATCTTTCTCTCTGTATTTGAGATGGACCCTACACTTTCTCTTCTAATATAAAAATTATTACAATTTTGGTATTATTAATCAGTAATAAAATGTACTAGAAGGCCATCATATAATTGCGGAAGATTGCCTCCCATCTGACCGTTTGCAGCACATCCTCTCCTAATATCCACAGACACATGCAAGTCATACACCTCTCCCAATCATTATTACTATTTTTATATGATTTCCTAAAGAAACATACATAGTACATACTATACCATTCCCCAGCATAATAAAATTAATTCGATTTCATTAATTTGGGGATAATTCCAAAATTTTTAAGTGAGTTGTCAAACAGGGAATTGTCTATCCTGAAACATTATAGTAATAATATTATTATTTAATTTGCTAATGCCCTTAAAGGGCGCAGCTTTCTGGAATAAAAGAATTATACCAAAGACATAACATGATCCTTTTCTTTTTATACCTCTTACAAGTTGTGTATTTTTAAAATATTATTGCAACATGTACACACTACATGAATAATATATCAATTTTCGACTTCATTCTTCTTAAAAAATTGCCATTAAATAAAGCCATTTTCTTTAATATTTATAAGACAATTTTCTTTAAAATTAATAAAACTATCTTCTTAAAACATTTGTTGTAAATAAGCACTCTTTCAATACCTAAGGACAACTCCGAATGTGAAAAACGGAAGTGGTCAAAAAAGGGCATATACATTATTGTTCAAAATTCAAAGGCGAGGAGTTAAAACTCCATACTGAGGGAATGCCAATATCGTTTGCGACAATAATTCAGATGGCGCTGCGATAAGATAAGCGTCCCTGCATTGATGTATATCTATGGTGAAAGGCTTAAAATATTTGTTTAATTTGTCAATTTCGTATAAAGAAATAAATAGCGCAATGCTAATTAGAACTGAAATAATAAGGAATATTTATACGTGTTCAAAATTATTTTACTTTTCATACTATTTTTTCTCCCTATACTCTCAACTCTGTCCTACAACTCTGAAAATATACTAATAAATTACACTGATAATTAAGGAATCTTAATTAAATAATATTCAAAAATATATACTCAATACTGAACTTCTCTATTGCGTCCAATGGAAACATAAGGCGCTTTACTAGCACTAGCGAGAGTTAGACAAAATTATTAAAGCGTTATGGCATTTTCAAGCGTTTCATACATAGGAGTTTTGTCTCTTGTTCTCTAACGCCATGCGGCACAGATTTTCATTAAACTGTCTATAAAATTAAAGTTTGCCAAAATTTACAGAATAAAATAGAGTCACTTTAAGGAATTGGAGACACCTAGTCGGTTTTAAATCGCAATTAAGAATATTCTTACATATGTATATATTCCGCATGAATAGTGATTTTAGAAATCACTAAGAAATTTTTTCTTCTAGTTGTATCATATAAGTCATTTTTATACAAAAATTTCCGTGGATTCAATCTCTAAAATTTTCCACATCCTTCGAGTGTGAAAAGATGCTGGAATTTTAAAACTTATCTGTCGGACTTAGTAACGGATGCTTGTTAAAGTCAGGAACTTGCTACTGATTTACTGAAAAGGACAGAGATATCGAGAATGTGTTTTGATTTGACGCCAATTCATTCTGAAAATATTTTTAAATGGATACTTTTTATCCATTAACTAGTTTAAACATGTGATATGAATAAACTAATGGGTACTCATAGACTGCATTACTTAAAATATCTTGAGTGAACAGCCCAAGACTCTTTCCTCAGATTGAAGTTAACATTTCACAATCTTTTATTTACCTGTATCTGGTGTTTGTGGTTATTGTGATTCAAATCTTTGTAGCCGTAGTTAATTAAGAACCATTAGTCACATCACAGTAATATGAAATTTGGTTTGTCGTTATATTTTATGGTATATTTTAATTTTTTTTAACCTCGTTGTTCTAGTCTGCAGACATTTTTCTATTTAGAAATCTTCAATTTTTTTTCCTTTAAGGGTATTAATTTCCCTGCTTTTAGCAGATTAAAATATGTATAAGCACATTGCAAAGTATTTTTAAGATGCAAAAATTGCGCTTAAATATTGAAGTAATCTGTCATAAAAAATTATTTTTAGTTTCATATTTTACATATAGTTCACGCGTCCGCATATAATCAGAAATGATTTACCTCAAAATATCAAAACTTTCAGTTGATATGAAATCGTTCCACAATCATATTGTCTCGTTTTGACACCCACCCCTGATCAAACTTCTCAGGAGTGCCACCTTAAATTAAGTTCGGTGCGCTCTCCAATCTAATAAATGTATACTTCGAACCACGGGCCTGTCTACACACAGGCCGTGGCACCACTGGGGAGAAATTGTCGTGACGTCACGGTAAGAGGGGAGCATTCGGAAAGAAGAGAACAAAAATCCAAGCGCGGTCAGCATCCCTCGTGGAGTGGTTAATGATTGCAAAATGTTTTTGAGGTTTTCAGAATGTTCTATTAGTTTTATAGCGTCGTGTTTTGTGCATAATAAGTTGTTCTTATGTTTTATTATCATTTAACTAACGTTCATGGGTGCTTTAGAGCCATTTTTTAAATAGTTTATATCTGCGTAATTATCAATACCTCGCACACGTTCCGTTCACGGTTGCCGGTCGGATTATACGGATATTTCTAAATGTATGACTTTTCAATAAGAGCAGAAAAACAACAGCCTGCCAACTTTAGAAGATTTCAAGCTTTATTTTTGTACTATTGAAGGAGAAAATTGGACCCACCTTTCAATCGATGACAAGCAGTATCTTTTTAAAGTTCTCATTAATGCATCATCTGTGCCATGTGTTATTGCGAGTATCAGCATATGCAAAGAAAAAACGTTTGATGTGTTTTTTGAAAATCTCTAGTGCAGTGAGAAGCAGCTACAAAAATGTGGATTACAATATAGCCTAATTACAAATAAACGTGATCTGGATTTATTAATAAGTGCATGTGAAACTGTACATTCTACTCCATTACAACTTAATTATATCAAAGTCGAAGTGAAGCTGTTGGAGAAACAGGAGCAGGTATGTTTAGAAATTTGCACCGCCAAATTAGACTTTTTAATTGAACAAGTAAAACTGCTAGAAAAACCAAAAAATCAGCTTCGATTTTCACAAGAACTGTTTATGCTATGCTTTAAAATATACTTATCTAGTTCTTTGTGCTATAAGGCATTTAGAAATTCAAAGGTGTTGACATTGCCTCATGTGAGAACATTAAGTAGAATTTCAAAAAAGTTAAATGTGGATTCAAATTTTTTTAATCCGTGTAATAGTTATTTAAAACGTAGGGTACAATGTTTAAACGAAGACCAAAAATTTGTCTCTCTCTTAATTGATGAGATTTATGTTGATCGTAGGTATACGTTTAAATGTGGTAAAGTTACCGGTGATTGTTTTGATAGTAATGAAAATGCAAAAACTGCCCAAATGTTTTTGATTACATCTATGTTTTCGAATTATAAAGACGTAATAGCAATTGCCCCAGTTTCAACATTTACGGGACAAAAGCTCTATGATTTGGCATCTATGTTAATTTGCAAGTTAAAAGAACTTGACCTTAATATATTGTCTGTTATTACTGATAACAACAATATTAATAGAAGCATGTTTGCTTTTTTTAAGAAACACGATAAATTTAATGATGCTGTATATAATCCAAGTAATCCTGATATACCTTTGTATTTGATGCATGATCCTGTTCATTTATTAAAATCTATAAGAAATAATTAGTTAAATGTAAAAGACACTAATTTGCAGTACCCTGATTTCCAAAATAATGAAAACCTTAAAGAGGCAAATTTTTCTGATTTACGGAATTTATGCAACTTTAAAAAAGATAAACTCCTTAAATTTTCTCACGTGTTTACATTAAAATCATTATATCCATCTAACATTGAGAGGCAAAAAGTATCCCTTGCATTCATTAAAAGTATTCAATATTCAAAACTCTAATATTTATTAGAAATTAATTGAAGTGATTTTTCTCATCAGGAATGTAAAAGTATTTCAAATTATATGTAAAAATAGAATTGTCACACAACATTTTTTTTGCTATTATACATATGGTTGTAGAAATTTTGATGTCATATTAATTGCATTGTTTACAGTAGTAGAAAAAAATGAAAGCTACGTAATATTCATTAACACTGGGTTTGCAACTGTAAAAGGATCTAGATTATATATAATTTTGTAATCATTTAGACAGAGTAGTTCTTGCTTTGTGGGAGCTCCAGTAAAAAAATATCCCCCCCCCCCCATCTAAGTTTAGATAAACTTTATGAAATTAACTTTGCTAAAATTTAGGAATAGAAATGAGTAAAAGTGTAATTATTTTGAAATATTTTTAACTCTCAATTTGCAAGTTTTCCCGAGTTAGCGAGAGTTCCCCTTCTAGCGTCACGTCATGATTCTGGCGCCACGGCCTGAGTGTAGACCGGCTGAGTTAGAACCCCTGTCCTGAGAAGTAGAAATAGATGCCCCCGATTCCTATCGGAATATATTTTCCGCTGTCATATCGGTGTATCTCGATTGTCGTTGCAATTTGTTCTCCACGTATATCACTCGCTTAATGAAACTCCGGGTATTTGGGATCTCGAGTAGATTCAATGGAAGGTTGTCAGATTCTCTCATATTCATATTTGTCAGGGTGTGCCAAATTTTAGAGCTCTGATCTCGAGAATCAAAAGTCACATGGGCTTCGATAGACCGGATTTCATACATCAGGTGCCCGAGCGATGTTTTTAATATGACTATATCTCACTGACGCGTAAACTATACGTGAGAATTTGCACGTTTATACTCCAAAATGCAATAAAATTTTCATTATTTTAGCTATTATCAAATGACTCGATGTTTCATAAATACTTTAAATTTTCTCATGGTATAGAATATAGTATAAAGCACTGTTTTCACAAAAATTAACTTTCTCATGATTTAAATGGCAGTATATGCTTAAGGACTTCCTGAATACGTTTTGACTAATTTTAGTGTAATATTCCTCGGTCTGTCTGTGGTCAAGTTCTTGTGTACGGGATAGCGACACATTTATTAATGAATGGATTTTCACGAAACTTTATATCCGTCATCAAAAAATCAAGACTGGATAGAATTTTTTTAAATGTGAATAAAATCTTCGAAAATCGTTCGAAATTTTATATTTTTTTTTTAACATTGCAGCATAAGACACAATTTGACATAATCATACATAAAAGAATCATACATAATCATACATAATCATACATTTATGGCTCAATGATCTGGAAACTTTATATTTTCAAACATTATAATGAAAAATAGTCGCGATATATTTTTTGTGTTAGTGACGTCATTAGCCCCCCACGAAGGGGCGAGAGAATTTATCCTCCGGGGGAGTGATATAGTCAAAGTTGATATCAATCGGAAGATTTCTTCAAGCCCTTTTAAATAAACATAAACACTCTATAGTAATTACGATCATGTGAACCAAAGATACATATTTTTTTTTTCAAAATAAAAAATCACATGCTAATTGAAAATGGATTCTAATATGAAAAAGTCGAGTGGAGCCACACTGCAGTTAATTTAATTCGGTAACGGTAACAAACTTATAGATTTTAAATGAGATTATGTTATACAAGATGATTAAAAAAGATGGGTCAAAATTTAAGAAATGGTAGTACACACCAAACTAAGCATTTTTTATCATAGTTTACCGGGTCGGAAATGAAACGTAAAGACCCCAGTGCGCGCTTAATGGTGAGACAGATCAAGTGAGGGGAAAACACAAGAATGAATTCGAAGTTATAAAATGACATTTAATAAACAATAATTACAGTAATAGCTCAAAAGAACGACCGCCAACCTGAATGCACGTCTCACAGCGGGAGGGGGGAATTGGCGAACTCTCTCGAACAGACCAGGCATGTCGCGCACTTCCGCAGCAGCGACCGAAATATTGGTGACTAATTCCTCTTCAGATTCAAGCAGAATGCCGTAGATTCTTGAGATATCCACACATAAATAAGTCAAGACACTACAGATCGGGCGATCCGGAGGGCCAAGCTACGGGACCACCTCGCCCAATCCACTGACCCGGAGAAATAGCGTCCGGAAAGTTCCTTACCTCTCGCTCGAGATGTAAGGAATTGCATAAGAGTTCTTCTCTTTCCCCTGATGAAATACGTTTTCGTGGTTTTCTTCTTCGACCAGAAAATAACAACCAGTATGACGCTTTTAAGTTTGCTGAGCGGCACTTTCCAATGAGTTATAACGTCCCTGTAACGCCGTTACGTTTCATTTCCGACCCGTTAAACTGTAACAAAAATTCTTGATTTGGTGTGTACTACCACCTCGTAAAGTTTGGCCCATATTTTTTTAATCACCCTGTAGAAAAAAAATGCAATTCATATTATTCTTTTTCGCCAATATCGAATCCTGTAAAGACAATTGTTGGACAACTCAGACTCTTAATTCCATTAAGCGATACTCCATTAACCGGGTATATTTTTTGCTAAATTGATTGGTGATGATTTAAGAATTTTTTTAAACCGATATCCCTCTAAGCTAGTTCGGTTGTATTGGCTTACTCCCATGGGCGGGAAACTTTCTGCATAAATGCCTTCACAAACTCTTGCGAACATTTTCGATCTCAGCACCTGCGATTTCTAACTCCATTATTTTTCTCGACAGAGACACTCCCCTTGTCAAGCTCAAATTATAAGGTTTCACCTAAAATTGAGTTCGATCGAAAGCACGTCATTTGTTTAAGCAGGGGCGGATCTTGACATTTGCATGAATCAAGCAAACTATCTCTGTTCTCCTCCGCATAATAAAAGATACCTAAAAATGCTATGAAATCGCGTAATAATGAATGCGAAGAGTGTTCATTTTGAAATCGTTATTCTAAGATATTCGTTAAATTGAAATTTCAAGATGATTCTAAATAAGAAATATTCTCATCTTACATGATAAAGCAAAATATGTGTGTGTGTGTGTGTGTGTGTGTGTGTGTGTGTATGTGTGTGTGAGGGTAGTGTATTTGGGTGTGAGGGTAGAGGAATTTATGATTTAGACTCTTATTTTTACAACGAGTTAATACTATGATATTCAATGTATAAATTAAATTGAAAGTCCATCATCTGTCTGATTGCATCATCATCACAAGAGCTATCGAATCACATCACAAGAGCATCCGAATTCTATAAAAATGCCAAAATCTGTTTTTATTTTTATCATTATTTCTTTTTTAAGTTTTATCATTATAGTAGGTCCCACAAAAGTTTTAAGCATCCCTTTATACTTCTATCTGTCCCTTTTCAAATCATTTGGACAGCTTCTTCATTTTGAACGTGACCAAACAGTTATATGATTCTGTAAACAAACAGAACACAATCGTTATGAGAGTCTTTAATCTAACACGACCTAATCATTGATTCAAACTCTTTACAGTATTACAATTCAAAATAAGGTAACGTGACCTGATCGTTATTGTGCTTCTATCTATAAACATGTGGAAGCTTCATAAAATAACGAAATAAAAATAAACTATTTAATATCAAAGTCCATAAATGAAAATTTTCTTTATTTCTGCCCCTAATAAGAAGCTCAGAAATGTAACTCTACAATTAAGCTATTGTTTAACTATAAGGTAGTTATTATGTGCAAAAATGAAATTGTAACTTGTGTTTCTGCCTATTTTCTCAGCACCAGAGTATTCTCATCTTTCCATTCTAAGTTATTTTAAAATTTCAAACAGAAAAAACTCCAAATATCGAAAGTTCCCCGCAAATTGTGAATTAAATTATATATTCCGTATGAAGAACCGTATATATTCCGTAATTATTGCGAAAAATTGTATGCAGCTAGTACTACTTTAAATAAATTGGAGTGAAGAGGAACTCGACTGTCTCATACGAGAAATCATTTTTAAGTTGGTTGTACGTAATTTTGTTTTTTATATTTTGCAAAAAAATTTTGAATTATTTTTATTACTAGTTCAATTGATCACAGTTATAGCATATTACACCTACAAAATCTTTCGATTGATACCAATTTTAACAATGTACCCTTTTGGTAGGTAGCATGTCCCCCAAGGGGGGCTAAAGACATAAATTACACAAAAATCGTATGGCGGCAATTTTTCACTACAATTATTGAATCTGTTAAGTTTCACAATCATTGAGCCACAAATAATTCCATTTTATACATAAATATGCCACATTTTTGTTTTATACTGCAAGGATAAAACAAATATAAAATTTCAAATAAATTCCAAAGTTTTGGGTTGAATTTCAGAAAGTTCTATCTAGATGCAGACTTTTCCATAACATAACCGAATATAAACTTTCGTGAAAGCCCGTTAATATTTGTGGCAGCTATTTTGTTCGCAAAAATCCGATCACAGACAAACAAACAGACGGGCATCACTGTAAAAATAGTTAAAACGTGTTTAGAAGGTCCTAAATAATATATCGGTATCGAAATTTCAAAATCTAAAACTTTCCTGAAAGCAATAATTTCTCTATATTACATTCTGTAGTATGAGAAAATAATGCTTAAAAAGGTTAACAATTCCACACATAAACGTTATCGTTGTAAATTGAGCAACATTCTCATCAGTTTAATCTACAACATTTTCCTCAGACATATGAGAAAAAGTTCGGTCTGGCATCTGCTTTTAAGAGCCCTGTAATTTTAAAATCCGCACCACTCCCTTTATGAGGTGAAAATAATATGCTACTAACATCGAATGACTTCGTAAAATGTCATGTACACCCACCTACTGAGACGCGTAAATGGTACTTCCTTGTGTATGTCTTTTGTGAGATTTTGATTGGAGAATAGGATGTGTGTTGAGTAACGTAAAACAAGTAAGATCAATCATGCATAAGCATTGATTATGAAACTCTTTCCTACTGAAATGCAATTTCATTTAAAAATTTCTAAAATGTGATACATTCAGTGGTGATATCTTTTACATTTTCACAGTACTACAGTAATTTATTATACTTAAATATTTAAAACTGTATCGAAATATAAATCATCTGATTCTCTATGCAAAATCAAGGAATATTTCATTCATATAACTTGTATTCCAGACTTCAGAGCTAAATAATTTTGTGTGAAAAAAATTCAGCAGTTCTTATGTAACTCACCCTACAATCGCTTGAGATATTTTCATTCTGCATAAGTTAAAATTAGGCTTCGTTGAAGAAATAATAAAAGTTTAGGGATCATTTAAAATCACAACTATTGTAATTGCATAGGCACGGAATTTAGATAATACACAGACACATAGATAATACACAGATACACAAATAATATATGTGTATGTGTGTGTGTGTGTGTATTCAAAGTATTGGAATCGTGCCGAAGATCGGAACTCGAATTTTCTAAGAATCTACACGTTTTGGGACTTCTGGAACACAAAAAACTATTTTTAAGAATACGTTTGTGTCTGTAAGGGTGTATCTGTGTATGTCTCTGTGTGTCTGTGAGGATATTACATCAACTCTAATTGAAAAACTAATGGACCAAATTTCATAAAATTTGGTATGTTTTTTGTGGGAAATCCTGATGTTCATTAGATTATAGTACGATTCGTAATAAAAGAATTTGCCTTATTTGCGAAATGGTCGGCAGAAATTGCCTTTATCCTCTTTGCTAAAAACTAATGAAACAAATTTGACAAAATTTGGTGTATAATATTTCAATAACCTACAAGTGATTTATATACCAAACTTAACAAAATTTGGTATATAAATCATTTGTAGGTTATTTTAGTACGATTCGGGAAAAGGAACTGTCTATTTTTGCGAAATGGCCCACAAAAATCGTTAAATATAAAAATAAAAGACTACGTGTGCTCAATTATATCAATTAAATTCCTATTTTATACGTGATTTTTGACAACAAAAAGAATGAGACTAACCCGATTACCCTAGGACTAGCCGTTCTTGAGATATTCTAGTTTTTTCGCGTTTTCGCTACGCCACCTTTGACAATAAATCCAGCTATCAAATGAGAACCAAATTTAAGTTTAACGTGCAAATTCAATGTCATTTAAAATACTTATGGCTGTTATTTTGTGCAGATAAACTCAAATTATTATTGAAGAAATAAAGAGAACGTGAATATGAGTCTGCAGGGAAAGACATGTGCCGCCCACATCAGAATTTTTAACAATATTACAACAATGATTTATAGAAGTGAACGGAGATTATTTGCAGACCATTTCGAAAAAAATGTATAATCTATATTTAAAGATCCACCAAATTTTTGTAGAATAAAATGTTCAACAAATTTAAGCTGTGTACCAAATTTTAACTCTCTAGGACGTAGGAAAATGCATTAAAAATGCCATCAAATAAGTATATCATGAAAAGTTATATAAAATTAAAAAATATTTGAAAAGTTGTTATCTACCAAATTTATTTTAAAGTGTGAAGCTTCTTTCATACACAAAATATTAAATTCTTTTAAATATATATATAATATACCTCTTTTTTCTTTCTGAAGGATATCCTAAAAATCAGAATTAAATTGAATTTGTTTTTTCCCTATATTAAATAATTTTTAACTAAAAAACTACTTAACATATTTTACTGAAATTTTTTTTATATATTTTATGGGATAATGTGAATATTTCCTAAAACATTCGAAGCAATTTCTGAATTTTAAGCTTGCTTAAAAAATGTTTGAAAAATTAGGGGTAATAGGGTTCAATGTATTTCATTTTTTCAATCTGGGTTCAATAAAAAACTAATTGGGTGATATTATTTATTTATATTCCCATAGGTTCCACAGACCGTCTGAAACGCATACTAAAATTTAATTTTGATAAAGTCGTTTCTGCGGCAGTTATCGTGTTAACGGACAAACAGACAGACAGACAGGTAGAATGAACAAAGTCATAAACACTTTTCAACTATGTTGTAAAGTGTTAAAAATGAAAAAAGGTTTACTCGAAATTGTAACAAAAGGGTTCGTATGCTATTTGCATTTTGAGGAAAAGCAATAATTTTTATTAGGTTTGTATTTTCTCTGGCTGTTTTATAGTTGTCATAAATACACCAGATGGATAATGAAAGATTTCATATAATAGAAATTTTCGAATTTTAATTCGGCAATTAATTGTAACCGCAAAACAAAAGACCAGAAACTTCAAATCTAATTAAAACATAAAATGTTTTTTTTACAATTTTAAGCATATGTTGAATATACAATCGCTTTTTCTCAGATTTTTCATCGTAGCAGAACTTCGTATGTTTTATCTTCATTAATCCTTCAACGATAGCACTTCATACTGATTACACCATCTGAAATTGAAGCTCCAGTAATGCCCATAATAATGTCGTATATGCAATATGACTCCACCTAACCTATCTGGTGAAACAAACTAATGATCGCCTAGTAGCCGGACAAAGCTCTATCTACTGAGTTTCTGAGACGATTATCTTTCTCTCTGTATTTCAGATGGACCCTACGCTTTCTTTTCTCATATAAAAATTATTACAATTTTGGTATTATTCATCTGTAATAAAATGTACTGGAAAGTCATCATATAATTGCGGAATATTGCCTCCCATCTGACCGTTTGCAGCACATCCTCTCCTAATTTCCGCGGACACACCTCTCCCAATCATTATTACTATTTTCATATGTCTTCCTAAAGAAATATTTTTTTATCAAATGGCCAGGCACTTGGCTTTCATCATTCGCCTATACATCGCCCAGAACGTGTACCATTTAGCTGTCCTAGGACGTTGCCCCAGGCGCACCAGAGGGGGCGGAACACACTGCGGCCAACAACACAACATCCATGCCTTACGTGGGACTCGAACCCACAACGCGGCTGTCGAACGATTGCTTGGAAACGCTCGCCTCGACCGCTCGTCCACCGCTTCGGCCCTAAAGAAACATACATAATACATACTATACCATTCCCTAGCATAATAATATTAATTCGGTTTCATTAATTTGGGGATATTTCAAAAATTCTTTAATTAGTCATCAAACGTTTCAAACAGGGAATTGTCTATCCTGAATCATTGTAGTAGTAATATTATTAAATTTGCTTATGCCTTTAAGGGGCGCAGCTTTCTTGTATGGAAACATTTCAAATAGACTTGAAGACCATATCTGTATTTTTATATCTTTTATATAAACTGTGTTTTTAAAATATTATTGCAACATATACACACTATAGGAATAATACTCTTTTTTTAATGTTTTGCAACCGGATACTCTATAGGGCTTTAGAATAATGTTATTCATTTCCGGTTTGAGTAAGATTCAACCAAGTATCCTCGAAAAAAAGTTACTTATGACCTGCCGGGCTGTAAATTAAAATATTGAAAATTTAGACTTGATATAACAGAATTGGCGCAAATCTACACTTGAAAGTCATTTCAATTTTCGAATTTTTTTTAATCACTTTATCACCTGCTGAAATAGCGATCTAGAATAAAACCATTTTCTTAAAAAATTGCCCTTAAATAAAGCCATCTTCCTTAATATTAATAAAACCATCTTCTTAAAAAATTTATTGTAAATAAGCGCTTTTTCAATACTTAAGAACTCCGAATGTAAAAAACGGAAGTGGTCAGAAAAGGGCATGCACATTATAGTTCAAAATCCCAAGATAAGAAGTTAAAACTCCATACTGAGAGAATGCCAATATCATTTGAGACAATAATTCAGATGGCGCTGCGATAAGATAAGCTCCTCTGCATTGATGTTTTTATACGGTGAAGGACATAAAATATTTATTTAATTTGTTAATTTTGTATAAATAAATTAATAGCGCAATACAAATTAGAACTGAAACAATAAGGAATATTCATACGTATTCAAAATTATTTTACTTTTCAATCTATTTTTATCTCCCTATATTCTGAACGCTGTCCTCCAAGAATATTATTGCGTAAGAATATATTCCGTAAGAATAGTGATTTTAGAAATCACTGAAAAGTGATTTCCTCTACTTGTACCAGATAAGTCATTTTTATATAAAAATTTCCGTGATTCAATCTATAAAACTTTTCACATGTTTCGATTGTGAAAAGGTGCTGTATTTTTAGAACTTGTCTGTCATTAACGGATGCTTGTTAAAGTCCGGAACTTGTTACTGATTTATTGAAAAGGAAAGAGAAATCGAGAATGTATTTTAATTTGAAGTAAATTCATTCTGAAAATATTTCTATATTGCTACTTTTTATCCATTAAATAGATTATAGATTAAACATGAGATATGGATAAACTAATGGGTACTCATAGACTGTATTGCTTTACATAAAATATCTGGAGTGAGCAGCACAGAACACCCACAGATTGAAGTTAACATTTTACAATCTTTTATTGAACTATATCTGGTGTTTGTTGTCAGTGTGATTGAAATCTTTGAGGCCGTAGTTAATTAAGTACCATTAGTACCATTAATCGCATCACAGTAACATGAAATTTGGTGTGTCGTTATATTTTAATGTATATTTTAATTTTTTTTAAAACCTTATTGTTCTATTTTTCATGAAATTTGGCCTCGGTGTCCCAAATGTAGACCGTTGATCTCGAGAATCAAAAGTCGCAGGGGCTTCGATAGACCGGATTTCATACATCAGGTGCCCGACCGATGTTTTAAATATGACTATATCTCACGGACGCGAAAACTATACTTGAGAATTTGCACGTTTTTGCTCAGTGTCGAATGCTTTTTAAATACTTTAAACTTTCTCATGGTATAGAATATAGTATAAAGCACTGTTTTCACAAAAATTAACTTTCTCGTGATTTTAATTTCAATATATGTTTCAGGGCCTCCTGAAAACATTTTTACTAATTTAATGTAATATTCCTCGGTCTGTCTGTGGTCGAGTTCTTTTGCACGCGACAGGTGTTACAAATATTAATAGATTTTCCCGAAAATTTATATTCGACTTCGTTAACAAAAAATCTAGAACTAAATGGAATTTTTTGAAATTCGGGCGAACACGTTTTGAATTTTTGGGAGTGAAGTCCGTCTGTGTGCCTGCTGTCGGTTTCTTGTTTACAGGATAGCAGTCACATTTATTAATGAATTTTCACGAAACTTTTTATCCGTCATCAAAAAATCGAGAACTAGATAGAATTTTTTTTTAAATGCGAATAAAATCTTTAAATTCTAATTTAAATTCTAATTAAAATTCTAATCTAAAAATTTTATATTTTTTTTTAGCATTGCAGCATAGGACACAATTGACATAATCATACATAGAAGAAGTAATTTATGGCTCAATGATCTGGAAACTTAATGGTTTCAATGACTAAGATGAAAAATAGCCGAGATATAATTTTTGTGTTCGTCATGTCATTAGTCTTCACAAAGGGGCGGGAGAAGTTACCCTCCGGAGGAGTGGCATTGTCAAAGTTGGTATCAATCGAAAGATTTCTTTAAGCCCTTTTAAATAAACATGAACACTCTATAATTGCGATCATTTGAAACAACGGTACATATTTGTTTTCAAATTAAAGAATCACATGCTACTTAAAAATGGATTCTAATATGAAGAAGTCGAGTGAATCCACACTGTACTTAACTTAATTCTGTAACATTAGTAAACTTATAGGTTTTAAATGAGATTAAGTTATACAGAGTGATTTAAAAAAGGTGGGACAAACTTTACAACGTGGATACCAACTTGCCCAATCCATCGGTGGTAGAACACAACAATCCAAGCACTTTTCATCATAGTTTACCGGGTCGGAAATGAAACGTAAAGGCGCCAGTCGGCGCTTAATGGTGAAACCGATGAGGTGAGGCGAAAACACAACAATGACTACGAAGTTCTAAAATGACATTTAATAAACAATAATTACAGTAAGAGCTCAAAAAAAGACGTCAACCTGAATGCGTGTCTCACAGCGGCGATAGGGGGATTAGCGAGCGCTCTCGAACAGACCAGATATGTCGCGCACTTCGGCAGCAGCGGCCTAAATTCTGGCGACGAGTTCCTCTTCAGATTCAAAGAGAGTTAAGTAGATGAGACTCTTGAGTTCTCCACACAAAAATAAGTCCAAACACGACAGGTCGGGCGATCCTGAGGGCCAAGCTATGAGACCAACTTGTCCAATCCATCGGCCCGGAAAAATGGCGCCCAGTTAGTTCTTTACCTCTCGCTCGAGTTGTAAGGAATTGCATAAGGGTTCTTTTCTCTCCCCAATTGAAATTTGATCACGTGGTTTTCTTCTTCAACCAGAAAATGTCAACCAGAATGACGCTTTTAAGTTTGTGAAGCTGCACTTCCCAATGAGTTATGACGTCCCTGTAACGCCGTTACGTTTCATTTCCCACCCGGTAAACTGTAACAAAAATGCTTGGTTTGGTGTATGCTACCACCTTGTAAAGTTTGGCCCATATTTTTTTTAATCACCCTGTAGAAAAAAAAAATAATTCATATTATTCTTTTTCGCCAATATCGAATCTTGTAAATTCAATTGTTGGACAAATCAGACTATTAATTACATTAAGCGATACTCCATTAACTGAGTATATTTGTTGCTAAATTGATTGGTGATGATTTAAAGTTTTTTTCTTTTAACCGATATCCCTCTAAGCTAGTTCAGTTGTATTCCCTCATTCACATGGGCGTGAAGCTTTCTGCATAAATGTCTTCACAAACTCTTGCGAACATTTTCGATCTCAGCACCTGCGATTCCTGACTCCATTATTTTTCTCGACAGAGACACTCCCTTTGTGAAGCTCAAATTATAAGGTTTCACCTAAAAATGAGTTCGATCGCAAGCACGTCATTTGTTTAAGCAGGGGCGGATCTTGACTTTTGCATGAATCAAGCAAAAGATTTTTGTTCTCCTCTGCATAAGAAAAGATACCTAAAAATGCGATGAAATCGCGTAATGATGAATGTGAAGGGTGTTCAGTTTAAAATGTTTTCTCTAAGATGTTCGTTAAATTGAAAATTCAAGATGATTCTAAGTAAAAAATATTCTCATCTTACATGATAAAGGAAAATATGTGTGTGTGAGAGGGTAGTGTATTTGTGTGTGAGGGTAGTGTGTTTGTGTGTGTAATGGTGTGTTTTTGTGTGTGTGATGGAGTCTTTGTGTTTGTGTGTATGGAAGTGTATTTGTGTGTGAGGGTGCATTTGTGTGTGTGTGAGGGTGCGCTTGTGTGTGTGTGAGGGTGCGTTTGTGTATGTGTGTGAGGGTGCGTTTGTATGTGTATGTGTGAGTGTGTGTTTGTGTGGGTGTAAAGCTAATCACCTTACGTCCATGGAATGAGGTACATAGGTACTACAGAACCCGAGAAACTGCATCTAAGCATTATTTCTTTTAATTTCGAATTAGTTTTTCAGTTGTTTTATGTTTTAGCTCGCTTTAAAACAATTCATACAAATTTATCACTTAGTAATCTTAAATATTGTCACCGAATATCCATTTCTAAAGGTAAAAGAAAGTTCTTTCCAACAACGTTTGGACAAAATCCGGGAGATAATTCCTTCATATTTATTCTTTAATACATTGAAACTTGCATTTTTTACTTGATACACACATATATATATATATATATATATATATATATATATATATATACATATATATACATATATATATATATATATATGTACATATATATCGTCTTTTTCAACCACTAGACGGGGAAAACACCCATACACGTATCCTTTCCCATGGCATGGAACTAGGGTTTCCAGATTGCCGACAAAGGGTTGCTAGATTTGGTGATTTATTGTCAATTTGGCGACATTTGGCAACTTCCCGAAGGTTCGAGAAAAGGTTCTCCCAAACAATCGATATTCAACGAGATATTAGAGATTTTCAGAAATTTCTACGTAGAGTCTATAAAAGGAATCATCACTCAGTCGGAGAACAGTTGACGAGATAACAGCTGCATTGAACTGTGACTTTCACCATATGCTGAAGTTCAGAAGTGGGTTGCCAGATTTGGCTATTTGTCGTCAATTGGCATTATTCGGCATATTTTCGAAGGTTCGAGAAACATATCGTAATAACAAATGTTCTACGAGATATAAGGGGGTTTCTCTATAGACTCTCTAAAGAGACTATCTATAGACTTTCTGAAGGTTTCTATAAAGAGTCTAAAGAAATGTCATCACTTAGTCGGGGAGCAGTTGACGCAATACGAGCTACATTGATCTGTGATATTCGTCAATGTTTTGATAATAGTAGCGGTTGTTTCCTGAAATGATTTTTCTTAATGTTTTTAGAACAAACAGTATCAGTCATTTTGTGAAACTGGTGAAGGATTTAAGCGTTGTTTTACAGTATATTGTCTCTATTTGCGCTGTGCGTGAGAATAAACCTGTACGTTATCCAGAAATTTGGACTCAGTCTGGTATCATGAGCGCACACCCAGGATTCCAGGGGATATGGTGCAACAACTAGTGTCAGAAGTGGGACAAGTGACTTCAAAGCATTTTACAAGGTCGCAACAAAGTGTTAGGTAGTTGAAGAAGTAAATTTATTTCAGTATGTAGGAAAAATAACGAACTGTCCACATCATTACTTTTTTACGCAGCGTCAAAATCCAACAATAACGTCTTCAAAACAAAAGCAATTTCGAAGATTTTTACGGTTGTTTGACGGTAAAAAAATCATGCAGTCACGAGGAGCCGCTGTGAAATACCCCTTTGCAATTTAATGCGCTGATTGAGTATTTTCAATGAAATGCTGCATTTATTTGAAAATATGTGACGAAGGCGAAGCATTCAATCAGCTGACGGTTTTCTGGTTGTTAGTTTATCATTTGCAAGCAAGAGGATTGGCATTGTAAAAGCGTTTTGTCTTTCACATTCAAATGTATAAACTGTAGTAAAGTTAGTTGATATTGCATAAAACCTGTATAGTTCATTTTCCTCGTGATCAGATAAGTAGTGGAAGTACACATAACTACCAAGTATCGAATCCGTCTCCCTGGTGAGAAGCGAAACTGCTACTCAATGGCTGGTAAAATATAAATGGCAAGTAAAACAACACGTGAAAAGAAGACTCTATAATTTTCATTATATTAAAGGAACATTCTTTAATTGACTTTATGAAACACATATAAGATATTATTTCAACTCAAACACAATTTTAAAAATGGCAATTCTAACTCCTTTAATCATGAGTTAGACTTTCTAAAAAATACTCAAATCAATATGACCAGCTTGGAAATCTTTAAGTATAGACATTATTCAATTTTAATAATATTATCATACAATATTATATGCCAAGGGAGATTGATACAGATATTTTACTTTTAGCTGGCTTTTACAATAAAAACTTCTCTAGTCATATAGCCAGAAACTAATTTTAAATCTCCCAATTAAAGGAAACATACTTACGAACCAAAATTGCGGTTCGGAGGGGCTCTGTCGGTCGAAAAACATCATGAGAGCAATTTAGTAAATTTACTTTTAAAATTAAAACAGTTTCATTATTAAAACTAGGGAATAACTTTTTACCCGACCGACAGATCTCTAGCCCACTGCAAGCTCTGTCTTTTTTCCAAGCGCGTCCCTCTACACTTACTTTTCATTCTGACGTCACAACACACATATCCATATAGCACACGTACATGCAGAACATTGGAAATAATCAACAAAACCAAATTAAAACCTCAACGGATTTTTCTCTCTCTCAGCCGGCTGGCGCGCCTTCAAGGTCGCCAACACTTCACACATTGACCTACTTCCACCGAAAATCGGCTGAGGGATTCTACATTTACATGACATGAAAAAGAGCATTTTAAAACAAAAATATACATTGCAGATTTCGATACCACACCATCGATTTTTTAGAATTCTAATCTCTTCTCATGAGTGTATAAAATAAATTCATGTACTATGTTCCTCTTAAGGGGACACTAAGGGAGAATGGGACAAGTAGATACAGGTGTTAAGTTTAAATGTCTCTTTATTCTCTTTAGATGACTTTAGATGTAAAAAAATTACTTTTCTCTTTAGATGTAAAGGATTTTTATTTAATCTGTCAAAAGTGACTTAACTCAGACTTAGAGTACTTGATATTTCGACCTTTCTGTCCAAGGGCAATAACACAGGACGGCACTGATTAAAATAGAACTCAGTTTATTGAGGACTTCACCGAATTTATAGCAGCTTTCTGTTTAAAGCAACGGACAACATATATACTAATTGTTATTGCACACCCCTTGAATAAATGACAAATATACAAGCTGCAACAATATACTAGGCTGGGGATAAGTCTTACATGGATACGCATTTACAAAGCTTATATACTTACCCCGACATTCTGTTACGTCGCCCCGTATTGTGGCCGTACCCCGAATACTAGGCTTTACTTAGTCATCGTTGTATCGAATTGGGTTTTCTTCCACGCTTAACTCGCATCCTTCATACTCTTCTCAAGAACCCTTCTTTCATTCCAAGAACCCACTACTCAGGAACACACTATTCAAGAAGAAAATGCTGATTAGCTAGGTGTGATTGATCTATCAACCGAACCCGTTGGACTTATTACTTTAAGTAAATATAAATTATAATGCAAACTAGGGGAAATAATAATCGAAAGGTCATTTGGACTCACACAGGCAGTGGCGTCATTCAGTCGATTCGCACCGGTTCAATCGAACCAGTTTTTAAAAGTATGTAAGTTCGCCGACAGTAATTCCTTCAGGCATACATCCGGAGAGGTGAAGCCTCCCCCCCCCCCCGAGATAATTATTCGCCCCCCCCCCCCGAAGACATTTTACATTAACTTAGTTTCTATTTATGTGACAGCATTCAGATATGTTTATATAGGGCAAATAGAAAACTTACCTCTCCCCTTAAAATTTAATTCGTAACCACCCCTGTCCAAAAAGTCCTGAAAGACTGCTTTTTCACCGAACCGGTTCCTAAAAGTTTCTGCAAATGTCGGTACAGCATTTCACAAGACAATGCGCTTCGCCGAAATTTCCTAAAATTTCGAATTAGTTTAAAAATTCTGAAAATTTAAATTAGTTTGAATGTGGAAATCTACAATAAATCCTTCTACGCCCTCCGGAATTTAATGCTGAATCTATATCAGTAGTTATCTAAGCTTTATCTATATCTGATCCGGAAAAATAAATATTGCAAGGAAAATGTTAATTTTTGAAAAGGAAATGACATCTCCAGAACACAAAATCCCCTATCCTCTCCTGAAATTACTATCCTACTGAAATTACTGAAACAATGACTGAATTCATATCAGTCATTGTCTAAGATCTATCTATAACCGATCCTACGAAATAGATGTCTCAATGAAAATTTTTAACTGGAAATGGAAAAGGAATCCGGCTGTGGAAATTCTTAGTGAACTGCCCTATCCCAGCCAGAGTTTGATGCTGCATCCATATCAGTCATCATCTAAGCTATATTTTTGGCCAAACTTGAAAAGTATATGTATCAAGAAAACTGAACATTTTTGAACCCGAAATGAAAAAAAAAACGAGAAGTTAAAATCCCTGGTGAGCCCTTCTTTTCTCATCCAAAATTTAATGCTGCACAAATATCAGTCATTATTTGAGCTCTATTTATAGCATATACTGTGAAAAAAAAATACTTCAATAGAAATTTTTGGTAAAGCAACAATAATATGGCAAAATTTTTACCAAATTCCATAGTTGATAGTTTTAATAATATTATGCTATTTCTGAATTATACTTTTCATTTTATCAAAACCTTTTATTTCAAATATTTTGGCACCAGCAGAACCACTTGTTTATTGTCTACATTCAAATTAAACATTCATGGTATCTGAACCAACAACCTATCAAAATTGTTTTAAAATCTGCTATGACCTATCTCTGAGTCTCTGACGACCTATATTATCCTATGCGACCACTTGAGGCAATCCCAAGGCCGTAGTCGAACTTTTGCTTTCTTGGGGGTTGAGGGCATATTTTACTTATTTCATTTGGTTTTTTTCTTTCTTTTCTTATTTCATTGTGAGATTTAAATTAATCTAGATTTAGTTAGGGGAGAATGAGTCAAATAAGATAAAAAATATATAATTCAAGAAATTTTGAAAGTTTTAAACTGTAATTACAAAAAAAAACCTATAAAGCAAAATATTTGACAATTAAAGTAAAGTTGGTCGAAAATTTCGAGGACTGGTGGTGCTAAGCCCATAACCGAACTGGATGTTAATAAATTAGAATAAAACCACTGGATACAGGGATAAATTAATACAGTAGAAATTCTACAATAACGCTCATTTCTAATTTTCTCTTCTTGGAAAGGGTAAAGACTTTCACGTGTGCCATTGATGCCCAACATTTAGGGCATCGAGATTCACTTTTTATATATATTTTTGCTAAAGATCTTTAGCTAACATAACATATCATTATAGATGTATTTAAGAAGGGAAATGGAGGTCTGAACCTCCTCCTCCGAACTGAAAAATTTATAAAAAATTCTCAATAAAATTCTAATTTTTCATTTTTAGAAAATATCTCCGAAATCCCTACTAAATGCAATAGAGAGAGAGAGAGAGATATTACTGTTTCTTTAATGTTGCACTAATAAAAGGTGCGGAATTTCACAAAAAAAAATTAAAAGTTCAATTTTAAATATTTTTAATTTATATTAGCACTGTTTTATGAAATTTATTTATTTATTTAATTATCTTTCTTTTTCAGATTAAGGATTTATATGGGTACTGAATACTAACATAATTTCGTTGTTCAGTACATTTTTTTACTCTTCCTCTGCATATCATAATTAAAATGTGTCACCACCGAGAAGGTAAAATGCAAAGTGCACACTAAAAATTTAATGAAGGTTTAATTGTTATATAGAAGTATTACAAAATATTTAGAACAATTATACATATTCAAACGAAAATTAGTACGTGTCAAGCTCTCTCTCTGTACTTTCTTAAAGGTTATGGTGCTGCCATCTATTGTCCAATATTAAAGCTAGTTTCAATATCAATGCGTAGTTTGGGGATTGTTGATACTATGCATTAACTTACCTCAATTACATCTAATTCATTATTATATTTTCATTATACATATAGTATAATGTATAAGGAAAGTATTGTGTCGGGGTCGAAAATTCGAATTCGAGTTTTTGACGGGAGAACACGTTTCAAGCGTCCCTAAACACGAATCGAACCGTTTTGAGGTAATGTCTATGTGTGTGTCAGTGACTCTATGGAGATGATATCTCATGAACGAATGAGGCGATATGAACGAAATTTGGTATAAAAATTACAATCAGTGAACACTGGATGCCTATTGTTTTCAAAAGACCCTCAAATTTCAGAATGAAATTTTGAAAAAAATCATCAAAAAATCAAAACATTCAATAAAGTTACGTAAGGAATCATTCTTTACGTAACTTTAAAAATATCAAAAATCACATAAAATTAAATTTAACAAACAAAATAAATTTATCAAAAAATCACATAGAATTTTTAAAAAGTATTAACTACTGTGAAATATGCTCACTTTTCATATGTAATATATTTTTCATATGTGATATATTTACATTTTTCAAAAAAATTATCAAAAAGTCATATAAAATAAAAATAAAAATATTTCCTATTGAGAAACATGTTCACTTTTCATATGTAATACCATGCGATAAATTTGGTGACATCATTCTCGTGGATATAACTCGTTCCATTCATGAAAAAAGATACTTTAAGTAATACTTTTGTATTTGAAAGCGAGTAATCATTTATCTTCGGTAAGAATAACTTATTTCTTCGTCCATAACGCTTGGCGAGATTTTGGCGACGAATTTGGTGGAATGTTGCCAACTTGGCGACTTTTTTAAATGTTGTTAAATTAACAAAAAACTCGCCAAATGGATAAAAATGACGCTAAATCAATAACGAATCATTGATGATTACGACATGGAAAATGACGACTCATTGACGAAAATTCGATATCTTGGAAAGAATATAGATAACTACTATAAAAATAATCTATTTTTTTTTCATTGTAAAAGGAGTAAATTCATTGCATTATATAAGGAAAGTCATGTGCTGCCCACGTCAGATTTTTTTAGTACAATTCGTTTTAAAGTAAATATTGACTCTTTTTGAGTGCAAGTTGCTTTAGAGTAAATGCTCACTCTTTCAAATTCAGGAGTGACATGTTTTGCTATTTTGGACTTGAAACAGCTTTACACATACGCTGCAATTTTTCAACGAGGAGTAAACTCATTCACTCGCAGCATGCAAGTTAAAATTTAACGACGAAAGTAAAGTAATTACATCATTCGTTTACAGATTGCGTGGGCATAAACGTCGCAATACTATACTCGTATACTATACATTTTACTATAGTCGCAGATTATGCAGGTTATGGTTAACAGTGTGAAAGATATTCTATACCATAATTGTCACTTTCCCTATGTTCTTCTTTTCTCGACAAATTAATCTATTTTCTTTTGATTTCGAAAGTAATAAATATGTATATATCAGTGGCCTGGCGTCAATTTTAAGGCTAAAAAGCTGAGTCTCCCCTGTTTAAAATCGCACTTAAAGGATTATTTAAAGATACTTTTATTTATTACAATTTTTAAATAACTTCGTATTATTTAGAAATATATATGTATTATTTAAAATACATATGTCATTATTATGTAAAATTATTATTATGTAAAATATATATTTAAAATATATATATGTATTATTTAGAAAATTATTGCCTTTTATTTGCTTAAAGAGACACGTTTCAAAGTATTTTTCCCATTAAAACTCATATCTTAATATTTTAGAAGCTGAAATCTTCCAGTCTTCGGGTCTATAAGGAGTAGCATGGTATTAAGCGCACCCATTTGTTAAAACTCCTCCCTAGCTGATTAACTAACATGTAAGCTAGCCTTCAGAAAGGCGTGGCTATTGCTTCGCGTATTTTCAACCGTTTGTAAACAATCAATAACTAGATGAAAATCATTTTTCTGGCAAGGCTAATGGATTCTCCATTTCGGCTCAAATTCTATGAATTAATGTTCGCAGAGAATAATCATTATTTGTAATACTAAAGAATTTGAGTTATTTTTCTGGAAAAACATAGTATTTACTAACTTTAAACAATATCAAAACAAAGAAATATACTAAGATATATAGAAATACTAAGATATATAGTAGAAATATACTTTATATCGACATCAATATGGCGAAGCATCCGTTTGCGTATTTGGGAGTTTTAGAAAGAATAATTCTGATTTTCTTTTTAAAATTCCATGTCACACGAGAATCTCAGTCAGATATTAATCTCAGTTAGATGAATTTTCACGATATTCCAAAGGATTTTTTATAGAAATCGCCCTACAGTATTCACTACAAAATCATAAAAGAAAACTATTGCTATGCTTCGTGTCTGCGCAGTGATAACTTAGTTTCTTCAAATGCTTATATCTCATCGTATATTCAATGCTTTAATTTTCAATTGAAGTATAATGTTTTTCTTGGACGTTGACAAATGGTCTGCAAGTTTCGTGAAATTTGATTGAAACCTATGGATATTGTAAGCGAGAAACATGTAACAAAATTTGTTTTTGTTTTTTAAGAAACGTTTATATCTTCATGAATATACGTTTTTGTTTTACGAAAATGCTTATACACATTGAAAAAAACTAGTTAACTATTTTGTTAAAGTTACAAATCATTTCCATCTTTCTATGATACATTGTGATCAAATATATGTTTCCACTTTTTCAATATCTTAGTGGTCCCCTAAATGCACAAGTCACCGAAACTTTACCGAGAGACAGCAGTGTGGATCTGGCCTACCTTTCGGTATACAGGTTTAATTCCACACCACTAGGTATCGTCTACAGATGACCCAGCAAAACTGAGGCCCGAGAGAGGGTTATGTGGAGTAGGAGCCGGTTGATTTACCAAGAAGAGACTCAACGCCAATGTGCGTTCAAGCATGTTCTTCACATCGCCAAAGTTACATAATACTTCGCCAAGTATTTGTTTATCAATTCGACAAACATTCTAACATGCAAAGTGTGCTGATACTTTTGATCATATAGGGTATGTGACAGCATTTAGACAGTGTTTCTTTCAGGACATTTTGGCCGAGGGGGACGAATGAAATTTTAGGGGGGGCAAGTTTTCTATTTGTCCTGTATAAATATAGCTAAATGCGGTCACATAAATAGAAAAAATCTTATGTGGGCAACACATGACTTTCCTTATATAATGCAATGAATTTACTACTTTTACAGTTAAAAAAAAAATGTTATTCTTATAGTAGATACTTATATTCTTTCCAAGATATTGAATTTTCTTCAATGAGTCGTCATTTTCATTGATTTAGCGTCATTTTTATCAATTTGGCGAGATTTTTGTTAATTTGGCAACAATTAAATTGGCGACATTCCGCCACAATCGGCGCCAAAATCTCGCCAAGCGTTATAGATGGAGAAATACGTTATTCTTACAGCAGATAAATAAGTATTGGCGTTCAAATACAAAAGTATTACTCAAAGTACCTTTTTTCATGAATGGAACGAGCTAGATCCACGAGAGTGATGTCACTCAATTTATCGCATGGTATTACATATGAAAAGTGAACATGTTTCTCAATAGGAATTTTTTTTTTATTTTATATAACTTTTTGTTAATATTTTCGAAAAATGTGCAATATCTCGAGAACGGTTCATCTTAGCGTTCTAAAATTTATGTCAATCGTTTTCTAATGAAAAATTACATAGGAAATGTCGATTTACGTAACTTTATTAGCGGTTTTGATTTTTTGACGATTTTTTCAAAATTTCACTCGAAAATTTAGGGGGGTTCTGAACATTCGATTGCGTATAAAAACAATAGACTTCCAGTGTTTACGGATTGTGATTTTTGTGCCAAATTTCGTTCGAATCGGTCAATTGGTTCGTCAGTTATCGTCTCCACAGACTCACTAACACACACACACACACACACACACACACATACTTTCACACACACACATACACACACAGACATCACTTCAAAAATGTTTGATTCGTGATCAAGTATGCTTGAAACGTGCTCTCCTGTCGAAAACTCGAATTCGAATTTTCGACGCCGTCACAATACTTTCCTTATACATTATGTATATAAGGAAAGTAACTAGGTTAACATAAAACGTCTCCGGGGAACCAACCTCGTCTCCGGGGTGGCTTCGTCCTCCCGGAGGTACGTCTGAAAGAAACACTGCATTTAGATATATTTATACAGGGAAAATAGAAAATGTCCCTTCCCCCCCCCCCAAGTTTTATACACACACACCCATACACACACACACACACACACACACACACACACACACACACACACACACACACACCGGTCAAAAAGTATGGAAAGAAACAATGCATATCAATAACTTCAACTCTTTAAAATGTTTATGCACTACGGACCAAACACCGTTAATTAAACGACTATAAACTCTTCAATGAATGGTTTTTCATTGTAGTAACACCAACGTGATATATTATTTGCTAAAATGCTTAAAACATGGAATCACATTATTTATTCTGAGAGGATTTATTGATTGAAGCTAATTCGATGCAGTTTATTTTTCGGAAAACGGGATGGAATGACAAAATTTTAAATTTTATCATTCTCGGGCACGTATAAAAATATTATGTTCATCTTTCCTATAAAAGTATTTGCAACTAAAACTAAAATTAATTACCCCGACTAAAACTAAAACTAATTGTCACTACTAAAACTGAATCTAGAACCAAAACTAATCGCCATTAATAAAACTAAAATTAATTATCATTTCTAAAACTACGACTAATTGCCATAAAACTAAGACTAATTACCGTGACAAAAACTAGGACTATTTGCGAGACTGGGACTAAAATTAATTAACGCGACTAAAACTAATTGATACGATTAAAACTTCTGTAACCTAAATTAATTGCTTCGACAATAACTAATTAAAACAACTAAAATGAATTGCTGCGACTAAAATTAATTGAGATAAGTAAAACAAAGACTAATTGCCCTTTTAAAACTAAAACTAATTTTCGCCACTGAAACTAAAACTAATTGCGCTACTAAAATAAAGATTATTTACCGCGATTAAAACTAATTGTAGCGAATATATGCAGGTAATTGTTTACAACTGAGCCAGATTACTGTGCAAAACACTGATGTTTCTGGTGTTTCTACTGCGTTTCTCTATTTCGTCGTGAGACGACTTTTACGGCAATAATACTTACTAGGTAAAGTTACGTACATGGAGAACATTGTTCAAAAATTAACCTAAATATCAACCATTTAGCAACGAATTCCAGAAATTTCTTAAAAGAGAATTACAAATACAGTAGAACCTCGATTATCCGGCCTAAGTGGGACCGGGAGTAAGCCGGAAAATCGAAAATGCCAGATAACTGAAAACACATAAAATATGTAGTTGTGAGCCAGTGCAATACTAATACATATACCTATATGTAATTAATAAACGAATTTTTTAGTAATTTTAAATGCAACAATTTAAATATATATGTACCATGTACTACGTATGATGTACTACAACAATGACATATACTGTATGTAAGTATGTAGTACGTATATATACATACACGCATAGCAAGGCAAGTTTACCTGTTGTTAAGCTATTGCTTGAAATTGCAGTTTTTATTGTCGCAGTTACCACAAACGTTGTTTTGCGGTTCTATCCCTACGTCTCTTTAGTAGCAATAGTTCAGTTTGGTCAACATCGGATTGCTGCTTCAACAATGTGAGTGCTTTTGAAAAAAAGTCAAAAGCCTCTCCATTGGTAACCTTGCATTATTCGTTTTCATCGTCGTCACTTTCGGTTTCATTTTCAGTAGGACGTTCGTTCTGAATTTGAGATATGATTTCATCATAGGTTGAGATTTGGATTCCCAGATCGTTATGGTCGCTGCTGAACCATCCATTGATATTCTCCGTATCGCATGTATCAGATCCCGGAATTTGGATAAACATTATCGCAAAAATCGTGCCATTAGAATTCAATCCGTCATCGTCAGTAGGTAAAATGGTAGCAGTTTCTTCTGTTATCTCTTTAGGTAAGTAGGGTGCAAGTTTTCTCCAACTACGCTGAATAGTATGTTGGGGAAGAGTGTCCCATGCATCAACAAGCATATAAATGCAGTCTTTCATAGTTAGCTTCTTCCAGAATTCAACCACATTCACTTCATTTTCGTGCCCTTTGAATAGTATTTTTCTAATGAATTATTTTCTATATCGTCGTTTTAAAGATTCAAGAACACCTTGATCCATGGGCTGCAAAATGGCTGCAGTGCTTGGTGGTAAAAAGACACAACGAAAGTTTTCCTCGATAAGCACGTCGACATTCGGATGAGCAGGTGCGTTGTCTAACAACAAAATTGCTCAATTCAAATTTGTCTTCTCTTGATTTTTCCTTGCTGCAGACGCGAAGCAGTTGAAAAAACCAGTCTTCAAAAAGAACACTATTCATCCACGCACCTATCTGATTTCGATAATTAACAGAAAGGGCTTTCACATTCACATGCTTAAAACAACGTGGATTTTTCGATTTTCCGACAACAGTTAAATTTAGGCTATGTGAGCCAGACGTATTCGAACACGCAAGGATTGTGACAAGTTCTTTTTTTTTTTTTTATGACCGAGGTCTGAGGCATCATTGGCAGCAGCAAGGATTTTTGTCGGAAGAGCTTCCCAATATGAACCTGTTTCGTTGCAGTTGTAGATTTGATCTGTAATTAAATTTTCTTCCTTGATAATCTTCTGTAATTTCTTAACAAAAGAATCGGCATCTGCAATATTCGACGAAACCTGTTCCCCATCAATGCTTAATTGTCGTATTCCGTGGCGATGTTTAAATCTTTCCATCCATCCAATACTTGCTTTAAAATTTCCATTCCCTCCAAGCTTTGAATTCATTAATAAAGCTTTCTCCTGTAACATGCAGCCAGAAAGGGGAACACCCTCAGTTCTTTTACTTTCCTTATATACAATAATGTATAAGGAAAGTATTGTGACTGGGTCGAAAATTCGAATTCTAGTTTTCGACGGGAGAGCACGTTTCAAGCATCCCTGATAACGAATCGAACATTTTTGAAGTGATGTCTGTGTGTGTGTGTGTGTGTGTCAGTGAGCCTGTGGAGACGATAACTGACGAACGAATGGACCGATTCCAACCAAATTTGGTACAAAAATCGCAATCTATAAACACTGGAAGTCTATTGTTTTTATACGCAATCGAATGTTCAGAACCCCCCTAAATTTTCGAATGAAATTTTGAAAAAATCGTCAAAAAATAAAAACCACTAATAAAGTTACGCAAATAGACATTTCTTATGTAATTTTTCATTAGAAAACGATTGGCATACATTTTAGAACGCTAACATGAACCGTTCTCGAGATATTGCACATTTTTCAAAAAAATTATCAAAAAGTCATATAAAATAAAGTAAAAAATATTTCCTATTGAGAAACATGTTCACTTTTCATATGTAATACCATGCGATACATTTGGTGATATCATTCTCGTGGATCTAGCTTGTTCCATTCATGAAAAAAGATACTTTGAGTAATACCTTTGTATTTGAACGCCAATAGTCATTTATCTGCTGTAAGAATAACTTATTTCTCCGTCCATAACACTAGGCGATATTTTGGCGACGAATTTGGTGAAATGTCGCCAACTTGGCGACTTTTTTAAATGTTGCTAAATTAACGAAAAACTCGCCAAATGGATAAAAATAATGCTAAATCAATGAAAATGACGACTCATTGAAGAAAATTCAATATCTTAGAAAGAATATAAATATCTACTATAAAAATAATCTATTTTTTTTACTGTAAAAGTAGTAAATTCATTGCATTATGTAAGGAAAGTCATGTACTGCTCACATCAGATTTTTTTGTAAAAGCCATCTGAAAAAAACAGTGTCCAATCCATGATCTTCGGCTGAATTCATTGTTTTGCGTATCTTCTGCGGATTTTAATTTCCGGGTTCCAATGAACTTGCAAAGCTCATTATTTTCTCTGCATCACGTTGGATATCACCAGTCGTTGATTTACCGACACCAAAATCATTCAAGATATGGATGCTGGCGGACCCTTTCCAGGCCTTTTTATAATATCAATTTTTTGACTAATTGTTAGTAAAATGCGCTTCCGTTTGGACGTCGACATAGCTAAAAATCTAATCCGTACTGTAGTAGACTCAAATCTTGCAAGAAAAGCTAGAGAGAAAACGCGCGAAATAACAATCCGGATATTTCCCTCCCACTCCTTATCTACTGTAATCTGATTGGTGGCCAGTTAAATGACGTCAGTGAACAGCTGCGAGGCACATCACACTGAAATGAAAGACTAAACCGATCATGCCATAACGTGTAAAAGAAATAAAATTACCACACGTTTTAATAACATTTTAGGCTTGACCCAAGGACAGCCGGTTAACCGAGAGTTCCGGATAATCGAAAGCCGGATAATCGAGGTTCTACTGTATTAAAAAAAAAAACTTCCTAATTAGAAAGCTATGTTTTATTTCTGTATAATCTCTTCATTACGGAATGTTTATACAGCTCACATGCTTGTATTTGCATGCTTCTAAATTCTTTCACTAAGGCGTTACATTTTTCACTTAATTTTAATTTTTGATGAAAAATTACAAATCTTTGTCGATATGACAGAGTAAATGCAAAATAAATGTTTTTTTCAATTGAACTCATTAGAAATTAATTGGTAGGCACTTACTTCTTTCCTGGTAATAATATAGTTTGTGTGTAGACACTTTTTCCAAAATCAAAATTTTAAAAACATATTTACAAAAGAACATTCTCTATAGGCTTGCAAAAGAGTGTAAACAAGTTGCTTAGACAATATTTGCCGTCCGAGGTATAATTCCGTATTGAATGGGTAAACAAATTTCGCTTCAAACGCCTTGATTTTTTACATTGCTCCTTTTAATCTTTTATTTACCTGCATTTTGAACATAAAAAATGGCACGCGACAAAACTGTTCCCATAATGCAGATGCTTTGTTGTTTAATGAAAAAGTACTTTCGTGATCAAACAAAGATTTTATTTAAAAAAGCAGCCACATACTTTAAATCTCAATAGTTTTTATTTCTGGAAAATATGGGTACTTTTCTTTTCTCTTAGTATAGTGTATAGAAAATTGAGGAGAGGTTGAAAATTCTAATATGCACATTCGAATCGAACTTTCTCAACTCGAGTCGAACTCTCTCAACTCGAATCGAACTCTCTCAACTCGAATCGAACTCGAATCGTACTCTCTCAACTCGAATCGTACTCTCTCAATTCGAATCGAACTTTCTAAACTCGAAGCGAAATCTGAACCTGAATCGAACTCGAATCGAACTCTGAACTTGCATTGAACTGTCCGAATTCGAATCGAACGTTTTTGAGGTGACGTCTGTGAAATGCCTCGGAGAAAAAAAAATGGGCCCCATATCCTTAAAAAAATGGAGCAATTTAAACGAAATTTGAAACGATTGTTACTACGATTGTGAATACTGGAAACCAATACTTTTAAGCACAATCAATCATCCAAAAGGCTTAAATTTTCAAAATAGTTATTTTAATAATAAAGAATGTTTAATGAACAATTACATGCAATCTAATGATATTTTATGCAAGGAATTACTTTATAATTTAAGGTTATTTAGGAGTTATTTAAGGTTCCCACAATGGGAGGAGGAGTTTTTTTATGGGGCCCCCTATTGAAAGCCATGTTAAAAAAGGCAATCTTTATGTACCTTTTCAGAAAATATTTACAGGAAATGTATCAAATTTGGAGCTTACATGTATTAGCTATCAATACACACTTTCACACAGAGATTTTTTAATGTTTATTAATTTTTATGTATTATAATTTTTTACTGAAAACTGACATTTTTACCTTAAAATACCAACAATTTTATCATATATATAGTTAGCAGTTAAGATCCTCTGTAAAGACAAAAATATCTTGAAAAACCATAAGTCGTAGGAAGCTGAAATTTGACTTAACATTTTGTTTTCAAAATTGCATTAAAAAAAACTTTAAAAATTAAAAAGCTAAGGCTCTTCGCTTCAAAATTTTGGAACGTGAACCCTTCAAAATACATATTTAGCAATAGTGTAAAAAAATTGGGGAGTCTGCCAATAAAATTATATTTAATATAATTTAATAACCCAAACATAATAACCCAAATAATATTAATATAATAGCCCAAAAGTTCTTCAGTACTTTACTTTCAAAGGGTTGGCCAGATGAAGCATTATAGGATATCAAATTTTTCACATTATTTTCTTGGTAGGTGGAAGGTAAATTGAATAAACTAACAGCCATAGTTCGAGGATTAGGTGTGACAATTTGAAAGTTGTTTGTGAGGTTAGTTTTTTGAAGATTGGTAATAACCTCTTCAGGGTTTCCATTTTTACAAGTTAGTTTGATATTACCAATAGGTAATGAACGGACAGAGTTAAGAATTAATTAATTAATTCCTGTTTACTCTGTGATTCTGAATAAGCACGTTAGCTATCCAGAAATCTGGACTTATTGTTGTGTCCTGAGCACAAACCCACGATTCCAATGGATACGCCATAACAATACTCTTATTTCAGAGTAGATCGACTGATAGAACGTCAAAAAATAAAACAATCCTTCGTTTAAATCCCGATTTGTTTGGACACGAGTTCTTTATAATGCCACAATGCCCCCCCCCCCTCTAAAATCAATTTAGCCTTACAGATTAGATGCAAATAGATAGTAGACGAGTCTCTCTTATTAGGGGTCCCCATTTTACTTTCCCTGCAATACATGGTAATGTATAGGGAAAGTATTGGAATCATGCCGAAAATCACAACTCGAGTTTTCGGCGGATCTACACGTTTCGAGACCTCTAGAATACGAAAAAACTATTTTTAGCGTGACGTCTGTCTGTGTGTCTGTCTGTGTGTCTGTGTGTCTGTCTGTGCAGATTTTATATCCACTCTAACTAAAAAACTAATGGACCGAATTTCACAAAATTTGGTAGGTAAGTTACTTGTGAGCGAGTCTGGTGCTGATTAGTTTTGGGTACGATTCGGCCTTTTTTGGCGAAATGGCCCGCAAAATCTTGTATCCACTCTAACTGAAAAACTAATGGACCGAATTTCACAAAATTCGGTAGATGAGTCACTTATGGGTTACCTTGGTGCTGATTAGATTTTGCTACGATTCGGAAAAAAATGGCCTGCCTTTTTTTGCAAAATGGCCCGCAAAAATCGTCCAAATCTAAACTAAAGAACTGGGTATACTCAAATACATCCATTAAATGCTGATTTAATACGTTATTTTTAACGACGAAAAGAATAAGACCAACCCCATTACACTAGGACTAGCCTTTCTCGAGATATTTTAGTTTTTCGTACTTTCCCTACGCCACCTTTGAAAATAAGCCCGGTTACCGAATGAGAACGAAAATTGAATTAAAAATGAAATAAATTTAGTTAAAATAAAGAGAACGTTAATATAAGTCTGCAGGGAAAGTCATGTGCTGCCCACATCAGATTTTTTTCAATGACCTTACGATTTGTGCTAGGGATTTCTAATGCAGGATTGCTACCGACCAACAGGATGCTATCTTATAAAAGGAACAGAAGAATCAGATTGTTTACATATGAAATTGAACTTAAATTTAGAAATCTAAAAGAAGTGAATGCAGGAACAAAAAATTCTGCAGAATACACTCTCCCCAGTAGCTCAATGAATGATGCGTTAAACGCCCGGATGGAGATTAGGGTTTGAATCCTGATTGAGAGAGAGTTCTTTACAGTTTCTTTACCTTCTCGTAGTTAAAAAAAACTGTAAATGACTTCTACCACCCCCCATATTTTATCTCGGGTGCTAATTGTAATACATTAGACTTTTTTAAATAAATTAATCTACATTATCCAGAAACGGAATCGAACCTCACTCTCCCGGTTTACAACCAATTATATTAACCACTGCGCCATTCCGGTCATGCAAAGTTTTAATCTGAATTACCGTTTAACTTAAAATACTTTATTACTTTCCCTATATACATAATATAATATATATAGAAAGTATTAAGATGGGGTCGAAAATTTGAGTTTTTGATGGAAGAGCACGTTTCAAACATCCCTGGACTCAAATCGAACGTTTTCGAAGTTATGTCTGTGTGTGTGTGTGTGTGTGTGTGTGTGTGTGTGTCCATTAATGCGATATCTCACGAACAAATGGGGTGTTTCGAATGAAATTTTGGTACGAAAATTACAATCAGTCAATACTGGGACCCAATTGATTTTGAACGCAATCGAATGTTCCGAAGACCTCAAAATTTTCGAATGATATTTTGAAATTATCGTTAAAAAATCAGAATCTTCAATAATGCTGTGCAAATGATTATTTATGTATGTTTTTATCAGGAAACGAATGGCACAAACTTTAGAACGCTGTCACGAGCTAGAGATATCACATATTTTCAAATAAATTTAACAAAAAATCACGTAAAATTAAAAAAGTATTACTATTGTGAAATATGTGCCATTTTACATATGTTCTATTATGCTATAAATTTGAAAACATCATTCTTGTAGATCTAATTCGTTCAAATTCACGAGAAAAGATACTTCGAATAATAGTTTTGTATTTTTACGCCTAACAACTCGTCAATAGTTATTTATATATAAGAAAAACAATGATTCTCTTCGTTCGTCTGTAACGCTTGGAAGTAAATTTGGCGAACTTCAGGAAATGTCACCAAATCAGTGTTATTTCGCCTCAGATTGACGAAAATATGGTCAGAATTGCAAAAGTAATACTAAATTTACTAAAATGACGCAAATTGATGAATTAATAATCAAATATTTTAACATATGGGTTATATTACTTTTTGTCGATGCTATGAATATTGATAATTGTCAAAATTTTAATTTCTAGCAGTAGCACTTACTATAATGATCATGCGAAATATACTATGCCCAGCAACACAACATCCATGCGTGCATTTGGGACTCGAACGCAACAGCTGAACTAATACGAGGAAACGCTCACCTAGACCGCTCAGCCACCGCATGATATTTTTAAATATTGCCAAATTAACGAAAATGTCTCAAAAGTGATACAAATGTCGTCAAAGTGATAAAAAAGACAAGAAAGATCTATCATGCATAAAGCATTGATTATGAAACATTTTCCAACTGCAATGCAATTTTATTTAAACATCTCTAAAATGCGATATATTCAGCGGTGATATTTTTAAAATTATCACAATAATACAATAATTTATTATATTTGACAACATAACTTTATCGAAAAAGTGAACTTTATTCAAATGACTTCATTGAAATATAAATCGCCTGGTTCTCTATGAAAAAGCAGTAAATACTTCATTTATACACTTTTTTCCATTCCTTTCATTCATCACAATACTACAATAATTTATTTTACTTCAAAACTTAAAACCATAGAGGCAAAAGTAATTTATCTCTATGCTTAAAACTTCATTGAAAAAGTCTGCTATAAAATCGCCTGCGTCTCTATGTAAAATCAATGAATGTTTCATTCATATCAGATATATTGCTGACTCCAGAGCTAAATAATTTTGAATTAAAAAAATTCAACAATTCTTATACAATTCATCTTGCAGCTTGGTGTATTTACATTCTCCATAAATGAAAATTAAACTTCGTTGTAGAAATAACCAAAGTTTGATTATCATTTAAACTCAAATATATTCAAATTGCGTTGTTTCAGAATATAGATGCACGGAAATTAAGCAAAAATAAAGCGTTTTAGGACGGATACAACGCTATATATAAATTAAAAAGAATTTTTAAAATCACGATTTTGACACTAGATAGATGGGTGGCATTGATCGTTTAAACTGAAATATATTGTAATTGCTCTATTTCAGAATATAGATGTACAGAAAGTAAATAAAGCGGTTTTAGGACGGATACAACGCTATATATAAATATATAAATTAAGGTGTCTGCCTACCTTCAGGGCCCTAGCTAAGAGGGGACAGGGGGGAGTCTCCCCCCCCCCCTCCGAATGTCGAGAAATCCCCATACAGTTGGCAAAATCAAGATCCAAGTTGGCAGACTTGGTACATTTTAGATAAAATGATGGATGATATTATATCATGATATACACTCCAGAGATCCATATAAATGGAATATGGATAAAAAGAGTTTTACTGTGTTTAACTTATTTTACATAGACACATATTCGTCTTTGCTTCAAGCAAAACCACATTTTCACAGTATCTTCCAAGTTGATTTTGTTTCCCAAGTCTGCTTCGTACTTCAAAAGCATCAAGCTGTTAAGCCTCATGTCTGTCATTGTTGTTCTCAAGGAACCTTTCACAATCTTTAGCTAACTAAAGGCTCTTTCATTTGTGCTGACTCCATAACGAGCTGATATAATCAATTGGCACATTTTGAAAGCCAGCTTTAATGCATTTTTGAATGGAACCATGGCGTTCTTCAATGTTTCCATTGATACTATATGTCTCTCCTTGCATATGTTAAAGAAGACTTCTAACTCACTTTGTAGAGCATGCATGTCAGGCCTAGTAGCTGGAGGGTACATCATGACAGCCTCTTCAATTGCTTCGATTGTCAGATTGTCTTTGTTCAAAGGAAATTTGAAAATTGAATGTAGTGGAGAAATAGTTGTCTTCATAGCAACCACGTTGTCTTTAAGGCTCTACATAGTGTATCAAGGACAGCCTTGAACTCTTTTCTATAGAATTATTTTAGGTCTATGTTTACTTCATTTTCAGCATACTCTTCAATCCTTCTCGGCCTCATTCGTCTTCTATAGTGCAGTTGAAAGTCATGTTTAGGATCAATTTTAATGTTTCCAACAAATGTTTCCGCACTTGTGATCAAGTTGTCCATTTCTGTGGTGTTAATATTAACCTCCTCAAAAATTATTACTGTGTTTTCGACAACTGTACAATCAATCAAATTCAGATCAAGGCTTTCCAAAGTTTCTGTCAAAATCTTCATCTTATACATAATGTTTTTCCTGAAAAACAAGCTAACAATGAAATCAAATGATTTCATCTTTTTGCATAACCCGTGTGCTTTTGTTTTTGTAGCGTAGTCTAATTCCTGTTGTGTGAAAATTTCTTCTAATACAGATAGGATGGGTTCAAATTATGTGTTTACAGCTTTTACAGTCTCTGCTCTGGCTGTCCACCTAGTCTTAGACATATTTCTCAAAAGAAGGGCATTCTCCACTTCTTTGATCTTAGTCCTCAACTGTCTGAAACGTTTAGTACTTGAATTAAAGAAAACATACAATACTTCAAGTGTGTCGAATAAGTCTCTAATAACAATACTGATACTACAGCTGTGTTCTACGGCTATGTTCGTCCTGTGATCTTGGCATGGAATGTATGGTATATGATGCTCTATGATTTCTGAGAGTTTCGTTTGTGCTCCATTAAACTGTACTGACATTGAACTTGCAAAATCATATGACTGAAAAGCCGATGAGGATGTGTCAATTTCTTTCTTTCTTAAAGTCTCATAAATTTGCTTTGCCATTCCAATACCTGATTCAGAAACATCTAGCAAGCGTTCTCTTGGTTTGCAGTTTTCATCGACAGTACCGACAACAATCGAATGCATATCCTTTTGTGAACGGTCAGGTGTGGTATCAACCATCACTGAGAAAAAATCGCAGCTCTTAATCTCCTTAACAATTTTTCTTTCTATTTCTTCAGCAACAAGAGATATAAGCTCATTTTGTAACTCAGGACTCATGTAACTCAAGTGGTACGGCCATAATTCTCTTTCATCAAACCACGTTTTCAAGATGTGGTTATATCTTGAGATCAGCAATATTATTTGTACAAAATTACCATCATTTGACCCTGATCCTTGAAATGCTATCCCTTGACGTCCTAGGGTCCTGCATGTGTAGAGCAAGATTCTCACTACTTCTCTGTTCTGAAACTGTACTCTTTCACTTTCTATCAGAGCTAATCTCTTAGTTTGATCAAGAAGCACATCAATGTGCCGCTCCTTTATTAAAAAGTCAAAATAGTTGTGGAGTGCTGATCTGTGTACAATAGATGAAAAATGAGTTTGTAACTTTCCCAACTTTTGTTTCTCATTTTCCCCCAATTTCTTACCCCAATCTTCAACCATGCATCTTCACTCTTCTCTTGACCTACTCCATGAGAAAACAGAAAGAACATAAAGCAGTATGCACAATCTTTAATTTTTATACCAATGGGGATTGAATCTGTCTTTACCATCACTTGGAAAGAATGCCAAAATTGGTTGATGAGGCCCTAATTTGATCAAATAATTTTTATGATTATCTGTCAAATCTGAGGGTCAAATTTGGGGTAGGGTAAAAATTTTTTCTCTCTTGGCAATTTTATGATATAGTATTATGCAAAAAAAAATTTAAGATATTTGAGTATTGAGAGACATTATGGATACACATTAATCATACCAATATATCAATGAATGAAATATCGATATAAAATGTGTTATCGGTGCAAAAAAGAAACTCCCTAGACTTTACTTAAGTTGGTAAAAATCATTACTTGACTTGGCAATTTTATTGGCTCTCCCCTCCCAATGATAAGTCTTAGCGAGGGCCCTGCCTACCTTTAAAATGCAAGATTCGGTCAAAAATCCGAATTTTCATTTTCAGCTTAATATTAAAGCCTGATATTTTAGCTTTCTAAAGCAGTTTGAATTTTGTTTCTATCTTGCTTAGAACTTGAATTACAGCCATTTTAATATTAGTCAGCCGCAGGTTTTTGAAACCGAAAGTTGCATTCCGCTACTGGAAGTAAACTTACATGTTTGTTTACATTAATATTTTACTTAATATAAGCATCAAAATTTGTCACTACATATAAAATGAATTTAAAAAGGAAAATACAAAACTTCGAAATATTTAAAATGTTTTGAATATATGTGGCAACACAAAGTTTTACTCAGATATCTGGCATCAAAGTTAGGATACTGTGTTTGTTTATATTTCCGTAGCGTGTTCGCAGTTTTTTTGTTACTAGTGCTCATAAACTTTAAAATTCTTGTTTGAAGTCTTTTTTTCTTCTTGAAACGGTAAAAAGTATAGCTAGAAAAAGAAAACGCCAAATTCATGGTAATCAATTTACGAAAAACAATCTAAATAACAGTGTTGAAAATGGCGCAGTAAATACTGCGAGTTTATCAAAGCTGGAAACATCTACTGCTTCAGATGTTGAATTGGCGAATCAATCAGTAAGTGGAAACAGAATTATTGATTTAGGGATTCTGTTTAATGTTTTTTTCTGCGATTTCCTGTCCAAAATGTTTTAATTTAGGATGGGATTTAAATGAAAAATTCAGAAATGGATTGTGTTCTCATTTTGTTCTAAAATGTAAAAATTGTAGCTTTTTCAAAGGTTTTGCTTCATCTGACAAAATTAATAATGAACCTAAAGCAAACAAAAGATTTGTATCTGGAATGAGACAAATTGGTAAAGGTTTCTCAGCGGCTTATAAACTTTGCAGTACGATGAATTTGCCAAAGCTTGCGAAAGCTACATATGAAACACATGAAGTAAAAATTTTGACAGTTGTAGCAAATGTAACTGAAGATTCTATGGCAAAAGCAGCTGAGGAAGTTGTTTCAAAAGCAAAAAGTGATGAATGTGGTGTTTCTGTGGATGGAACATGGTAGAGGACATACATCTTTGAATGGCTGCGTTGCTGCTATTTCAGTCGATACTGGGAAAATATTAGACCTGGAAGTCATATCGTCATATTGTCGTACGTGCAAAGACATACAAAAATTGCCAAAGAACATGGAATTTGAGTCGCTGAAAGCTGATCATGTGTGTCAGTGTAATTTTGAAGTTTCAGCAGGAAAGATGGAAACTATAGGTGCATTGAGGAGTTTTCAGAGATCTGTGGATCAACGAAAATTGAAGTACACGAAATATTATGGTGACGGAGACTCCAAAGGTTTTTATGTGTGCAAAAAAATACTTATGGTGATAATAGTGTCACAAAATTTGAGTGCATTGTGTATATACAAAAACGTGTAATTTCACGTTTGCGAAACTGAAAATAAAAACTAAAGGTCGCTCGGGTAAAGGTAAATTAACAGATGTGTTTATAGACAAGCTCCAAAACTACTATGGAATTGCTATTCGTGCCAATGTAGGTAATTTACAAAGCATGCAGCAAAATGTGATAGCTGCTTTGTTTCATTGTGCGGCAAATTCCAAAAAACCAATGCATGAGCAATGCCCTATTGGAAAAGACAGCTGGTGTTATTATCATCGAGCTCTAGCGCAAGGTAAAACACGTGTAAAAGAAAATATCCTTGTTTACTTAATGATATTATGAATATTATAAAGCCAGTTTATTTAGAGCTCTGTTCCACAGAATTGTTAGAGAAATGTCTACATGGCAAAACTCAAAATGCCAATGAGTGTTTTAACGGTGTAATATGGCAGAGAGTGCCAAAAGGTGTTTTCGTTTGGCTGCAAACTGTGAAATTGGAGGCGTATGATGCAGTGATACAATTCAATGAAGGTTATCAAGGCTGCTTAAAAGCTTTAACTGATCTGAACATTAAAAATCCAAGCTATTTCACCCTGACAGGTTAGGGGGCGCGGTAGCCCATTGGTTAGCGCGCTGGAGTTGCACTCGGTAGGCCCGGGTTCGATTCCAGCCACTGCCAAAACTGCCGCCGTGTTCATGCGGAGTACGATCACGTTAAACATGTGGGTCCGAAAGTCCTTCCGAGAGGTTGGTGGTAGGGGAAGGAGGGTACGGTCCCTGTGGATGCCTCCCCCACTGGGTTCCGTTCTAAATTGGGTGGCACTTCCCGACCGTCCAAACAGTTACCTTACACCTTTCTGGTACCCGGCCGTCCAAATAGATGCTCTTAGTCCTCTGGACGAGTCGGACGGCCTGGGTCTTCAACACCTTTCTGGTAGGTCGGACGGTCTGGGTTTCAACAACAACAACCCTGACAGGTTATCGACAGCTGGATAACGTTCGAATTGGTAATTCGAAGCGTCATACGACCCCTGCTGCATATAAACGTAGAAAATTTTTAAAAGCCATCAGGGTAAAAAAAAGGATAACAGTTGTAAATAACGCAGATGGTGAACTTTATAAATCAGGAGCCTTTTAAAATTAAATTTTTTATTTGATAAGTAAAATCTGGTATTTAATTATATTTTCTGCTTTATCTTAAAATGAGATTTTTAACATTTTGCTTTATCGCAAAACATCATAACTCAAAAAATTATAATTGCAATGTTATGAAACTTTGCTAAAATAACTCTAAAGGAGTTGATTTATGGAAAGCATCTCTACTATGATTATAGTTAAATTATTTTTCATTTTTTAGTTGATACAAGTTATGAATTGTCATATATTTTCATGATTTTTCTGTGTGTAAAAACGTTAACTTCTATAATCTTTCAAATAACATAATTAGTGATAGTCATGATAGTCATAATAATATAAGAGTTAATAATAGTTATGATAGTATTTCATTCTTTCAAGGAGGTTTCAGTCACCATAATAAAATTTACAAAATAAAAATATCTTCTTTTAAATTTGAGTTGGGATGTTTTGTAAAAGTGCCATTTTATTGCAATTTTTATGTATGTTTTGAGACTAAAAATCAAAATATTTAAAAATATACATATTTTTACATGTTATTCACAGTTTTTAGCTATATTCTATAATATAATGCACATAAGTGGGGAATTTTAAAAATATTAAAAAACATCCCCTTTGAAGGTTGGCAGGCATCTTAAAAAGAACTTTTAAAATCACGATTTTGACACACGACGGATGCCATATTTTATTTTGAAGTGGGTCACGTGATCTCTTCATATGATATGGGTGTAATTATTATTTTAATTATTTATAAAGCTACGAATATATTTTACTGAATTTTTTTTATATATTTTTATGGGATAATATGAATATTTTTTAAACTTTCGAAGCAATTTGTGAATTTTAAATTCGCTTAAAAAATGTTTGAAAAATTAGGTCCCATATTAGATTCAATGTATTTCAATTTTTCAACCCGGGTTCGATGCAAAACAAATTGGGTGATGTTATTCATTTATATTTCCATAAGTCCCACAGACCATCTGAACAACATACTAAAATTTCATTTTGATACAGTCATTTTTACGGCAATTATCGTACGAACAGACAGACAGAATGAACAAAGTCATAAATACTTTTCAACTATGTTATAAAGTGTTAAAAATGACGTTAATGTGAGGTAATGTTTTGCAAATTTTGGATTCCGTCATACGATGGGCATACCTACTGGTATGTAAGAAATGCATATTCTCCGTTTTTAGCTAATAATCTAATAAAATATCGCCAACTTGGCAATATTTCACACCAGATTGACGAAAATTTTGTCAAAATTGTAAAATTCACTCCAAGTTAACGAAAATGATACCAAATGGATGAATTATTTATTAAAATATCTTTATATATAGACTATATTACTTAGTGAGGGTGCTGTTAATATTGATAATTGTCAATTTAAACTTCCGCAAAATATTAATTGTACTGCAAAATAGTTTTGCATATAGTCATCCTAAAAAACGCCAAATGAACATAAAATTCAATGTTAAAAACATTGTGTCGTTGCGCCTATATATCATTTTTTTCACTCTGAAAGGGGTAAATTCATATAGGAAAAGTCATATGCTATCCATATCAGATTTTTTCTACATCATTTCATTGAATTCTAAGCGGAGATATTATCTACTCAACTACAGCATACATTTAAGAACGCGTGTAAGTATACACAGGAATAAAAGCTTCTCCACTTTGAAACTCAGAAACGGTTTCAACTTACATCACCCAGAAAACATTTAAATTTAACCAAGCCGAAAGAAATTTCGTTGAGGAATTCGCAGCAATTTCATGGCGAACAGGAAGTGCGAGCACTTGAAGGGCAAGAATCCTTCAGACACGAACTTAATTGCTTGAAATTCCACGCTTTTTCGCCTCGAGAATTTCATGTTAGATTTAAATGAAAATTTAAGACCAGTTTCAAATGAGGTCTGTTGATTACAAGCGAGCAGAGGTGAAAAGTTTTTGAGAAATAAAGTTTGTAGTTGGATGGATCGATAAAGGTATGAAAATATATTCAGATAAAGAACATTTAGTTTGATGATTGACTACTGTGGGCAAACACCCGAATATTTGTTCTTTTTTATTGCTTGCATGTCGTTATAATTTGTTTTAGTGATGTAGAAACACATCAATGAAAAATGATTCAAAGGGTTAATTTAAAAAAAGAATCATTTTATTAATTTTCAATAAACACATTCTCCTTTTTATTTTCGATTTTATTTTATTTTTCTTCCGGAAATTGATGTTTTCTCTAGCATAGAGCTTGACCAAAAAGCTTGCCACATCAATACCTTTGAGGCAACATTACTGAAATAAAACATTTTAAAATGAGTTAGCAACCTCTATTGCAAATTAACGAAAGAAACGTCGTTTCTCTTAACACTGGCCATACAATGCAATTTGAGAGTGAAAAAAAACTCATCAAATGTCAATCCAGTTTCTTTTTTGTGTTTGCGCCATTCCAACACGCATGCGCAGTCGAGATCAGTTAATGTTGTGTCAATTATTATAAAAAGTCTCTAATGAACTAATAATGTCTAATGGCTTTATTGAATCATCAATGTCTGACTATCTCATAGTGCTCTATACAACAGCTGCCTAGTTTGCTATCCGTTCTTCTTTATTTGAGGTAGACTAACTCAACATTCCACTCATTTAGATCAAAGGGCAACTTCTGATAAGTGTGATCTCCTCAATCCTGTGCTTTTGTATTTATACAGGATAGCATTCTGCATGTGGAAAATATTTATCAATCATGAATCGAACCACTGATCCCCTGCTTATATGAAAACGTCATATACAATGAGCTAATGAGCTGATTCTATTTCCTTATGTATTTGAAATTGTACTTACACGCTATCGAATTGGACGATTTTTCAATAGCTTTGCTTGCACAAGGACATATTTAGTAGTATACGAGTATGCCTTTATCTGTATTATATTTATGAAAATTTCCTTCTAGTATATTTTTTGCGACAATTTATGTATTTATATATTTCTGCAATATATGCTCATAAATCTAGATAATCTGGTGTGGACAGCACACGTCTTTTCCCTATATTCTCAAATTCCTTTTATCTTTCTTTCTTTCATAACTCATTAAATTGAGTTTAATTGCACAAAATAATACTATTATTTATTGAAGTGTCACTAAAATTACAGTATTATTCAATTTTCGTTTTCATCTGGTGACTGGACGTATTTTCAAAGGCAAAGTGTAAAAATGCGAAAAACTAAAATATCTCGAGAACGATTTGTCCTAAAGTTTTTTTTTTTCTTATGGCCAGGCATTTGATATTTCATCATTCGCCTATACACTGGCCAGAACCGTGAACCTGTTAGCAGTCACATGACGTTGCCCCGGCGCACCAGTGGGGGTAGGATCACACCGCGCCCAATGACATAACATCCATACCTGAGACTGGAACCCCCAACCCGGCAGCCGAACGATCCCTAAGAAACGCTTGCCTTGGTCGTTCGACCACCGCGTCGGCATTTGTCCTAAAGTTATGGTGTTGGTCTTGTTATTTTTGGCGTCAAAATTTGCATATAAAATAAGCATTAAATTGATGCATTTGAACATACGTAGTCTTTTATTTTAGAATTCGATATTTTTTCCGGACCATTTGGTAAAATAAGGCAGGTTCTTTCTTCTCGAAACTCACCACAGAAGATTTATCATTCACATTTAGTGAAATTTGGTCAATTCGTTTTCCAGCTAGAGTAGATGCATATCATTTTCAGGACCATTTCGTAATAAATGGAAAGTTTTTTTTTCCGAATTGCTCCAAATCTAATCAGCACCAGAGTAACCCACAAGGATCATATCTACCTAATTTTATGAAATTTGGTCAATCAGTTTTTCAGCTAGAGTGGATACATGCATTGCACAGTTAGACACAGACGCTAAAGATACTTTTTTCGTGTTCTAGTTTGCTCGAAAGGTGCTATAGATCCGTCGAAAACTCGAGTTGCGATTTTCGACACGATTCCAATACTTTCCCTATACATTGTCATATATTATAGGGAAAGTAATACAGTTTTATATACTTCATTCATTTATAACATTTTGTGCTTCGTAACACAAAATTTCCGGGAAGATTTTTGATCTTGTTGCGCAGCTGTCCTCATCTCACTCCAACTAGTGTCCTTCATCAATGTCACATATTTCCTGACAAACTGCTGTTTACTGCCAAGTATTTTCGACTTATGCATCAAACGTGAGGTATAAGATTTATGATTTTCCGAATATATTTTATACGCGCGCGGAATAAAAATACGGATATTAATTAATCACTGACATGTTTATGCTTATATAGAACTGCATTTCAAGGCCCTTCCAATGCAGAGTTCTCCAAAATTTGTAAAATTCCCCTTCTGTGATGAAATACGTGCTTACGCCTCAAAATTTATTATATGAAACATCTTAGGGCGAGAGGTAGATAAATTCTATAAAAGAAATGTGACAGGGGTGAAACGACAGTATGAAACGAAAGTGACATCATATAGTTACAAATACGTAGCAGAAATAAGAACATAATTGAAAGTCTGGGTCGCTTGTCCTTTTGAATGGTCTTGGTTTCAAATTCGACAAAACATCACCAACTTGGCGAATTCTTATAGCTTCTCAAATTTTATTGATTGGCTAGGAACTTCACGAGTTACGTGTGTTTTTCAGAACTTGTTTCAGATCGTCAATTTTCAGTAAGGTAGTTGTAGTTATACGATGTACTGGATGCAAAGATCGAGCTAGAATTTTTACAGAAGAGTAAAAATATTCTCTGGCATTAAAAAGGGACAGTAAAAATATTCTGACAGTAAAAATATTCTTTACTTTTCAGAGGAGTAATTTTTAACAAATGTACAATTGCCCTCAAATTTCCAGGTATTTATTAAATGTGTTGTATTTCGTACAAAAAAAGAAATGCACAGTTAAAGAAATGCACAATCTGATAGCAGAGTTAATACCTTATAAACATTATGAAAATAATTTTAAAATGTTTAATTTGCGATTCTAAAAATTTTTTTTTTCTTTTTTTTTTTACAAAATTGGTGCGTAAAAATACACATTACTTAATTTATAAAGCGCATTTGCTTATTTTATAGCGTGAAATCCGCGCATTGAGGCGTTATCTTGATCTCTAGCTGGATGAGATAAACCCACGCTAAGAACCAACATCCAATCAAAACCGGCCCTAAACCAGAATAAAGGCAAAGCAGTACCAATCAGGCATCGGGGGTTTTGAAGAAAGGTGTTTTAACCTAACAAGGGAAGGCTTTGCAATAGTTCTCTCGGATTGCAACCTTTCATGTCCTATCTTGTAAAGGACCATAAATAATGATAAAACGCCATGGCTTTCACCTGCTAAGTGATAGGGTGCGCCACAATAACAATCTGAAGTTGTCATGCAAACGTGCTCTACTGATGTTGTTGTTGAGACCCAGACCGTCCGACCTACCAGAAAGGTGTAAGGTAACTGTTTGGACGGCCAGGAAGTGCCACCCAATTTAGACCGGAACCCAGTGGGGGAGGCATCCACAGGGACCGTACCCTCCTTCCCCTACCACCAACCTCTCGGAAGGACTTACAGACCCACATGTTTAACGTGATCGTACTCCGCATGAACACGGCGGCAGTTGTGGCAGCGTGCAAATCCAGCGCGCAAACCACCGGGCTACCGCTCCCGAAATGTGCCAACAGCACGCGGTGTTCCCAGGTGGTCAGCCACCCAAGTACTAACCGCGCCCGATGCTGCCTGACTTCGGTGATCTAACGAGAACCGGTGTTTTTAGCACGGTACGGCCGTTGGCTCATGCTCTACTGATGTGTATTATTAACATTTTAGTGTGAAAATATTATCCTTTTCAATTATTATTATTATTTTGAAATAAAATGGACAACAATGGTAAGTAGTAAACGATAAATTTATTACTAATATAATTTATATCTTATTAATTAGCTAAACAACTGCCAAGGCATGGTCGTAAAGGTTGATCAAACACGACAAAGGCTGAAATTTTTGGAAACCAAAACTGAACTAATCAACAAAACTATTAACTGTATTACAACAATGAAAGTCAAAGCAAATGAAATTTGTAAAATAATGAATGATTTAAATTATTTGTAAGTTTGAAATTATGAATGGGAATGATTAAATGTATGATCAATACAAATGAAAACGTTACAATGTGCACATTTAACAAATGCATAATCATTGCAATTTACAATGAAACAAGTTGCTGAACCAATATTAAATACAGTTGCCATTATCTTGTTAAATTTTGTAATGTGTTTTACAACAGAATATCCATCTTTTTTCCAAGAATATATTGCCATATCTTGAAATATATCAGCGCCAAGTTAATTGTACACAAATGAATGCATATTTAAAATAAATAATCTGTCATTTAACTTTCTATTGGCCTCTTCATCGATGCTGGTTCAAAATTAATCGATGTCTTCAATATGGACCCCTTCAATGCATGCAGCTCGAATTTTTATGTAGTCTTCGATACGTTTTACAAATGCCTTATAAGGATTGAAGAAGTAACAGTCTAACGGCTGTGCATATTTTGTTGTTTTTTCAGGTATTATCTATATAAATAAAAATGAAAATCTGTCTGTCTGTCTGTCTGTCTGTCACACCATCACGGGAGAACGGCTGAACCGAATTTGATGAAATTTTGTGGGTAGCCCAGAAATAGCCCCACTTAAAATTATATCCGTGTTTTGAGTTTCTACGACCAGTGGTTCTCTAGATATCAGTAAAAAACGAAATTTTCGTTTGTCTCATCGTCACGGAAAAACGGCTGAACCGAATTTAATGAAATTTGGTGAATAGCCTTGAAATATCCCCCCATAAATTTTGTCCAAGTTTCGAGTTTCTAAGACCTGGGGTTGTCGAGATATTAATGAAAAACGGAACTTTTTCCTAGGAGTTCTACTCCCTAACTCCGTGGTTTATCCAAACGAAAAGCTTGAAAATCGTTTGAAAGTGAATTAAAATTTAATCTCTGAGTTTGATGGGAGATTTTTTGCGTTAATTAGTCACTTTCTGAAAACATGAATTGTTGGAAACATGATTTAAAGGGGAAATCTATCTCCATGGTTCATGGTTTATTTAAAACAAGCTTTTACGGAACAATGAGAAGTATAGAGAAATCAAAATCGTTATTTAATTTCGCAGTTTATGTTATAAGACATGACATATTTAACATGTTATAAGATTCTATCTTATATCATGTTACTCAGAAACGCAATTAAATTAAATCTGTCTGTTAATTTTAATAATTATTTTTTCGATTTGAATAATGAATAAATGGATATAAAAATATATTTTAGAAAAGAACGATTTGATTTTTCTTATAGCATTTTTGACTGGATAATATCAATTACGGTCTTCAGGTTTAAAAATTATTATTATTTATATTTTCGGGGATTATTGATTCAAGGATTATTGATATTTTCAAGTTATTATGCAATTATTTTATTATGACAAAAATTGTTTAAACTCATATATTGTATGTTGTACGAATCAAATACACGTGTATATCTTTTAATCTACGAGAATATAAGTAGTACAGGTATATTGACATATGTTTTGATATATATTGGCATATATTGGAATCAATTACGACCTTCTGGTATAAAGAGTACGGATATCATTGATGTTTTCAATTTATTACGTCATCTCTTTTATTTTGGCATATATTTTTGAGACGCATATTGTAATACGGGTAATCTTCTACTAACACATTGGCATATTTTCTGATCTGCGACAATATAATTAGTACGGGGTTGCATATATTCATTCAATTCCTATTTTTTCTTCTGTAAATTTGCTTACAAAAGGGGGCAGGATGTTTTATTCTTCAGATCTGATCGTGAAGATAATTTTGCATAGTGAGAACATATATTCTTAAACTTCTCTTTAGGAGCAATAAATTTAATATTTTAACAGAATTTGCACATGATTGCGAACTTTAAGTTTCTTTAAATTATACACTCCTTACGAATAACGTGTGTGCTGTTAGTGGTTAATAAATTTTAACATTTTAGGAGGATATATCATGTTGCTCGCCATCGCAATTAAATTAAATGTGTTTGTTAATGTTTTTATTATTTTTTTTCGATTTAAATAATAAATAAATGGATAAATGGATATAAAAGTATATCTTATGAATGGACGGTTTGATTTTTCTTTTAATTATATTAATTGCTGACTGCGTACATCAATTTCATTTATTTTGGCAAAGAGTTTTCAAGCTTATATCGTATTTAGCTACTAAACTCATATATTGTGTTTAGCCAATAAATTCATATAGCCGATTGTTGAAACAGAAAAAGAGTAGAGCGGGTATATCTTCTAATACAATTGTAGTGTTTTCATTTAGTATATTGAAACGGGATAAGAATGTTTCATTCAGATCTGCAAATTCAAAGCTACGAATTTGGAGGGATATCGCTAATTTGACAACTTTTCTTAAACTTTGCCAAATTGACGGAAATGTCGCCAAATTGATATAAACGACACACAAACAGCTGCCATAAACCTTCGGGTTGGTCGTGTGGCTTGGGTCTTCTACATATCAATGAAATTTTTTTTTGTTTTGTTAGAAGAGAGTACTGAAATGATGTTTGGTTAGCATTTATCTGTCAGACCAACCATCCTACTTAGTAATACATTTAGCGAATTTTTAAAATGTCACCAAATTGATAAAAATGTTTTCAAATCTATAAAAATATCTTGAAATTGATAAAATTGCGCTACATAAATGATATTAATTGTTTTTGTTAGGGGATAGTATTGTGATGATATTTCGTCAATTTGTCGCAAAGTGGAACTGTCAGTTCTACAGTCCCACTTGGCGATAAATTTGGCGATTTTTTAAAATGTCGCTAATTTGACGAAACTGTCGCCAAATGTTTCATAGAAATATAACTATTTAGACGATATTTTTTCTACCAATTTATTTGAAGCAAATGATATCATGTCGCTTAGCAACGGATTTAAATCCAATGTGTTTATGCGGCAGACGATTTTTATTAAATCCTTTCCGATTTGAATAATGAAGATATGTATATAAAATAAATTTCATTGCCATTTCATTTTGGACTAGATAATATCAATTATACTCTTCAGGTTTAAACATTATTATTATTGATATTTTCCGGAATTATTGATTCAGGGATTATTGATATTTTTAAGTTATTACGCCATTGTTTTATTGCGGCAAAAATTGCTGACACACGCATATTGTACGTTGTACGAGTAATCTTCTAGGAATGCACGGGTATATCTTCTAACCTACGAGAATATACGTAGTACAGGTATATTGGCATATATTTTGACATATATTGGCATATATATTGGAATCAAGTACAGTCTTCTGGTATGAAGATTACGGGGATTAATTATATATTCAATTTATTACGTCGTCTGTTGTATTTTACCAAAAAACATTTGAGACTCATAGTGCAATACTGGTAATCTTCTACTAATAATCGGACATTATAAGTAGTACGTGTATATCTCCCCATATAATTTTAGCACTTTAATTTTGACATATATTGGAATAAATGACTGTCTTCAGATTTAAAGATTACGGATTTATTGGTATTTTCAATTTATACATGTAATCTGCTAATACAGGTTATATTTTCTAATATTCGCGTATATAATTAGTACGGGTCCCATACAATTTCAACGCTTTTATTTTGCATATATTGATTCAATTCCATATTTTTTTTTATATTTGCTTACATAAGGGGTCCAAGATGGTTTATTCTTCAGATATGTCCATGAAGATAATTTTATATAGCGAGAACAGAGATTCTTAAACTTCTTTTTAGGAGCATTATATTAAATATTTTAACAGAATATTTTGATTAAACATGTCATTTAGTATACTATAAGAATTTGGGCATGATTATGAATTTCAAGTTTCTTTATATTATATACTCCGTACGAAGAACGGGTATGCTGCTAGTTTAATAATAATAATAATAACTGAAAAGGATAATATTTTCACACTAGAATGTAAATAATACACGTCAGTAGAGCACGTTTGCAAGACAACTTCAGATTGTTATTGTGGCGAACCCTATCACTTAGCGGATGAAAGCCGTGGCGTTTTATCATTATTCATGGTCCTTTACAAGATAGGACATGAAAGATTGCAATCCGAGAGAACTATTGCAGAGCCTTCCCTTGTAAGTCTTTTCATTTTCTTGGAGGAAAAGAAATAAAACACTTAGGATACAAAATTAAATACAAAAATATTCAAATTATTTTCTGGTATATATTAAATGAAGAATAATTTGCAAATATATGTTACTTTTGACAAATTTTCATACATGACAGGCACTGAAACATAAATAATGAACTAAGAATTTGAACTCAAGTTGTGAGATAATCGGAAGCAAACTTTTTAGTTTCGGAAAACCTTGTTAGTTCTTTTAACAAGTTTAAAGATCGATATACTGTGCGATATTTCAGTCGATGTCAAGATATTATCTAAAATGAGACCACTTATATTTTAGACCTCAAAACTTTTCACATAACAATATCAGGAAGAGGAAAATTTGTTATATTCATTTATCCACCTAAAATTTACTGTCTTTTGATTCATGAGAAATACTTTACATGTACTTGCTTTTTCAAAAAGGTTTCTACTTATTATTGCCTGCTTTAATAAGCAGTAACCTTTTTAATGAACTATCGCATACTTGTCAATATCATTCATTATCTAATTATCGGTATCATCCTAGCAGAAAAGTGAAAAACAGTTTTCTGTTGAAGATGTTTTTCCTGGGCATCACGGAAGGTGGTTATCATCACACCCAATTAATGAAGACAAAAGTAACAAGAAATATTTTAAGGAGCCTTCATACGATGATAGGTGATGCATACACTTAATTTCGACGAAGCTATTAAGCATTTTATACACTTTGGTACACTTATTTCGTACAGTCATACAAATTTTCGGAAAAAGCGAAAGTGACATTTCTAGAAGCGAAAGTGGAAATCCATAGTGAACTTACCTGTATTCTTCAAAAATTGAATATCTATATTAGTCACCACCTAAAACTTTATGTTAATACTGAGAAATGGATGCTATAAGGAAAATGTAATTTTCCAGTACATCAAGCGGAGTCAGTACACAAAGTGGCAAAGCTTTTCATCTGTACCGCTTCTAACCGCCAGTACACCAAGCGGAAACAGTACACAAAACAATACACAAAGCCAGTACACAAAACCAGTACACAAAGCCAGTACACAAAGCAGTACAGCTTTATGTCTGTACGGCTTTTAACCAATACACCAAGCGGATATTATTTTTAAAAAGTCTTAAATGATTTTTTAGCTATTATTCAATAACAAATTTATCGTCTTTCGAATTTTATAAAAATATCTATACGGGAAGTTATGAAATATCACCTGTGAAATGAACTTTTTTCTCATTTTCACACAGAGTTACCAACAATGAGAAGCAAAACCAACTTTTGGCTTTGTAAATCAAACCAAATTGAAATCCAGTCTGAGGTATTGGCTGAAATGTTAACTTATGAACGACAAATTGATCAGTATTTCCACCGAATTCTTTGTAGCGTACAGCTAAGCCCTCTTTAACTACCGAGGAAAAAAATATTCAACGTTCCTCACAGTTCTAGCTCACAATATTACCAGACATCGATTAACCAGATAAATCAGGTTATCTGGTTAACCAGGTTATCTAGTTAACCAGGAACCTCTGTCTGGTTAACCGATTGTCAGTGGTTCGATTACCCGCTGAGATGAGAGTTATCCACAATATCATTTAAAAGAAAATTCAGATATTTGCATTTACTGGACTAAAATCGTAATGGAAGTACAGTATGATTTTATTTTTGGAAGACTTTACTGTTTTCCTAAACGTAATTTATCCATAAATTTATTTTTCCCTTTAAGTGGGCAATACAGAGAAGAATATGTATTCTACATATGTGCATACTGACTTTTGAGCTGAAATTCCTGCTGTAAGCGTCAAGGGATGTTTTCTCAAAAATATAAACGTAGGAACATTTTAATTTCGTCATATTAATTTCGTCATTTTGATATAAGTAAATTCGAATATTCTTAAACACTGACATTTAAATGCTACGTTTTTTACATTGAAAATTTCTTTTCAATTATTTTTCTGCAAAATAAATTATAAGAACCGATGAGATCTACTTTAAAATCTAATTTGTCACCATTTTTATTTCAAAAATTAAAGTGTTTCTATCGAGAAGGATGAACCTACTGGGATTAATATTTTTCCAACATGATACTTTTATTCTTTTCAAATGTGGCTCATAATTACGCGTCAAATTAAATATTCTTCTTCTGATGTAGCAATGTAAATTATTGGTCGAAGAGCACAGTTTTTGAAATATGTGCAGTAAGAGATATTTGATTTTGTTGAAATTTAAAAAAATAGATGTGCAATTTTTGACTCAAACTTTACTTCAAAGTTCTAAATATTTTTCTTAATACAGTGGAACCTGGAAAAGTGACCCACCTTAGAAACTTGGCTGGAGTATCCATTTATGCAAAATTTTGTTTTAGCTCAAAAAGAATGGACAGAAAATGCCCTAAAGTAATGATTCTCAACGGATGTGTTGTGATATTCGCTAGGCGTGCCACGAAACATCCAAGACTTTTTGATATTTGTGGTAAAAATTAAAAATAATTAAAATAATCTCACTCAATATTCGTTTTGGGAAAGAAACAAGAGAAAAATATCAAATAGCTTAACCATGGTTATTATATAGAGGATTTATTGTGGTAAAATAAAGATCTAAGTTCAATTCGTGGCGTAATTTAAGACAGAACATGCATTTCCTGTTCATCTGAGAGAAGTATCTTGTTTATTGTGTCCGTTAAAGCCGTAAAGTCAACTTGTACAAGTTTGTGTTTGAATAGTGTAACAAAGTACGGATATTAACTGCTTCCACTGCTATTTCTGCGACCTGTTTCTTTGCCAGCATCCAAAACTTCAAAAGCGGTAGTTCAGCATATTTCAATTGAATTGGTCGGTCTGAATGAAAATCTGCGCATTGCTCTTCTTTCTTCAGAGGGAGGTCTGTAGTGAATCTTGAGGACACAATATAAAGATTGCTCACTCAGTTCTTAAGAAAATTCAGAAAATGGAAATTACAAGTGGACAAGAAAAATCTTCAGATGTTTCTTCTGACTTCCGAATTAGATCCACACGGGGACGTGACATACGAAATGATTTTAACTTACCTCCTAGCTAATTGAAGATAATTTAAAAGTAGGGAGTTAAGCAAATTAATCTAGTTTGATCCATTCATGAGAAAAGATACTTTGGGTAATACTTTTATATTTGGACTCCAATAGTCATTTATCTCCTATAAGAATAAATTATTTCTCGGTTCATAACGCTTAGCGAGATTTTGGCGACGTATTTGGCGAAATGTCGCCAACTTGGCAACATTTTTAAATGTTGCCAAATTAACGAAATTGTCATCAAATTCATAAAAATGCCGATAAATCAATGAAAATGACGACTAATAGATGAAAGTTCAATATCTTGGAAAGAACATAAGAGTAAACTAAAAAAATAACCCATTTCCCAGTCCGTAACGCTTGGCAAGAAATTTTGCTGAACGTCGCCAACTTAGCGACTGTTTTAAATGTTGCCAAAATGACAAAAATGTCACCAAATAGATAAAAATGACGCCATATGGGAAATAATGTTTCGCAAATTCTGATTTCCGTCATATGACGGGCATACCTTCTAGTATATAAGAAATGCTCTTCTCTCCTTTTGTTTTTAACACTTGATGATAAATTTGGAGAACTTGGCGAATAATTTAGCGAAGTGTCGCCAACTTGGCGATATTTCGCCCCAGATTGACAAAAATTTCGTCAAAATTGTAAAAATGACGCCTAATTGGTGAATTAATTTTTAAAATGTTTTAATATATGGACTATCGCTTATTGGGAATGCTATCAATATTGATAATTCTTTATTTAGAGTTGCGCGAAATATAAGTTAATTGGGTACTTTGAAATAGTTTTACATGTTGTCATCCGGAAAATCGCAAAATGTGCAATTCAACGCTAAAAACGCAGTACCGTGGATCTCATATATTATTTTTTTACTGTAAAAGTACTAAATTCATTGTACATATAAGGAAAGTCATATGCTGTCGACATCAGATTTTTTTAAATACAGTGGAACCAGTCTAATACGACCACTTACGGGATTGACAAATTGGATCACATTATGAAGATGGACACGTTGCCGGACGAAATCTTACTTAATAAAGGACGACGTCTATGTGTGTAGCGGGAAATCTATTTTGTTACGAAAATTTTCGATTTCGAGATTTTTATGCCAATATATGTTTTAAGACCTCCTGAACATGTTTTGACTATTTTGGGAGTGACGCCCTCTGTCTGTCTGCATGTCTGTGCATGTCGATTTCTTGTGCGCACGATAGCGATCCCAATTATTAATGGATTTTCACGTAACTTTATATCAGTCTGTGTTATCAAAAAATCTAGAACTATATAGAATTTTCTAATTCGAGCGAAAACTTTGAAAATTATTTGAAATTTTATGCTTTTTTAACATGGTAGCATAGGACACAATTTGACACAACCATGAATAAAAGAGTTTATTTATGGCTCAATGATCATGAGACTTTACTAGTTTCAATCATTCTTGTGAAAAATAGCCGCGATACAATTTTTTTGTTCGTGAAGTTATTATCTTCCTATAGGAGACAAGTTGCTCGCGCCCCCGGGGTACATTGTCAAGTATGGTATCAATCGAAAGATTTTTTTCAGGCCCTTTGAAGCGAAGAACAACATGCTATAATTGCAATTATTTGGATCCCTAATACCGATTTTTCAAAAATTGTCTTGCTCTCAAATCCTGCTGTGGTGCTGGAAACGAATATGCAAAGCATAACATTAAATTAAATTCTCAGTCTTCATGGCCGAATATCGCACCATGGCCGAATATCGTACCATGGCCGTATATCGTACATCGTGAAACCCATTAAAAGACATTATGTTGTGTGCCGCTTAAACCCACTGTATTTATCTCTAGTGCGAGTTCCTGTAATAGAATATTTATTAACATAATGCTACAATTTTCTGCACCATTTTAACTTTGAAATAAAATCATTTATTAAGAACATTTGATTAACTATTGAATTGATTACAATTATCATATTATCTGCTGGGGAGAATGGACATGTGAGACCAGGTAAATTCTTTTATCAAATGGTCTAAGACCTGCTACAATATTTGGTAAGCTCATACCTCCAATTTCATCATTGGTCATTGATCACAACTCTTACATCAGAGTATATCGTACTGGTACCGACTCAAGATGTGGTACTCCTATTCGTACTGAAGTCGATCTGGCATCAACCGTTGAAGTTTTTTATATCAGGACATTTCGTTCACATCATAAGGAATCGGGCATTGAAGTTATGTCAGAACATTTCTCTGGAATTGCTGTCTATGAAATCGCTCTTATTGCTTGCTCTCTGAATCTGGTGTAGAAGTCGTGAATAGCATCTGTAGAACCTTTTGGTTTCCGCCTCTTTTGCCTGATGTCTGTAACGCCTCTTACGCTACGATTGGCCAACCTTAGGGCAGTGCGACCAAACATCTTCCATAATTGGTTAACATCCTTAACCACTCTCGTGTCTTCACTTTATCCTCCTCTGTTTATGGCCTATTTGACCTCTCAGGTCAGAGAGAAAAACTGACGTCCAAAGTCTAATGCTATTGTTTGATATTACAGACAAACATAAATATTCCACATAAAACTGCCTCCGCTGAATCTTGGCTCAAATCTGGTTTCACACTTGCAAATTTGAAAAAAAAAGCAACTAAAAATGGATACTGGTACGAGAAAGTCGGACTGAACCACACTCTAGTTAATTATTATAGTAAAAGGTACTTGTGTAGTTCACTGACCTCCGAGTATATGTAACGACGAAAAGATGATCGGTCAATCTCGACAGAAGGATGGGACTCATCCCGGGCCAAGGTCTGCTAAAAGAAAAGGTTGGCCAAAGGTTGTACGCGAACAACTGGAGTTCTCCCCTCCCTTCGCCACTGACGTCACTGGTCTCAAAGACATGTCCGTAGTCCGTAGCTGTCATAAGAAATGCATTGAATAACGTAGCAATTTTCCTAATTTAGAGGTACATCATATAGTATATAGAAATTTCTACCAAGTAAATGATAGATTAGATTTCATTATTCCTATATAAAAATATACTATTAAATAAAACTAGTTTTGGTAAATTTTATTTAGGACTGTATCTTTAGAGTTGTTTTTAAGCATCTCGATGACATTAGCAATTGAGCTATTTAAACTATGCTAAAATATTTTCTGCATTTTGAAGTTGTTATTAGATTTTCTTTAATAAGTGCACAGTAAAATGTCGGAGGCTTTAGCTAAAATACAAGCACTATTTTTCTATCTGAGACTAGAATAATAAGCCAATGAAACCTGTTCATTTTTATCGAATTGCTTTAAAATATAAGACTTGCAGACTTCGATATGATAAAATAAATGAGAAGACAGTAAATGACTTGCTGAGTGTAATTTAAAAATAGTTTTCAGAATTATAGAAATACATAAAAATCTGATGCCCTTAAAGATTTCAGGCAGAAAAATGCTTGTATTATTTTTTTTTCATAATGAAATTGATGTGTGTACGAAATCCAATTATTTAAAGCCTTCTCATCCGAATTCGAACAAATGCAGAAATTATATTTTTACGATACAAAAAAAGCAGTGCATAGGTTTTCTTTAATTATGTATTATCATTATTTTATGAGAGATGATTATCATTTCCTTTACTTACATTTACCTTGATCCCGGGCATGACTGACAATTTTTTTTACCTGGTTCTGCGAATATGATGTAACGCGGATAGAAAATGGGCGCATTTTGTTTTGGGGCTCTCAGAAGGGACCCAACTTGTTAACTGCGACTGTCATCCTACCACATCGATGTCACTAAATCTCAATGAACGTTATTGAGTCCTCTGCACACAGCCCAAAATCCCTGAGCAAGTTGTTTACGTCTGATTATTACCACTTCAAAATTAACACACAATTTTCTAAATGTAGTAATGCGAAAACTTGCTATTTTTTGGCAACACCTCTCAGGGTACTCCCTGATCTAGAGCTCCTCTAATACGCCTAGAGGAGCATTACCCTGATCCGTGACGTCACTAATGGCGAAATCCTATCTTCATGACGTCCAGCTGACATCTTTTTGCTTCATTGCCAGACTAATTACCAAACCTTATATTGAAGAACTTTGAATGTTGATATATGTGGCACTTTCAGTATTTGATCTTATATATTCTACACGAAGTTCCATGGTTCAAAAATGCTACTTTCTTCATAATAAAGGTGTGAAATGCAAAAAAAGTTTTATATTTCATTTATTGAAAGCAAATAGAGAGTTTTTCAAATTTAAATGTTCAACTTTAAACAAAAAATATTTGAAATTTAAGCTATAGAAAAGTGAAGAGAAGTTTCAAAATTTAAATTATGAAAAGTAAACATTGTTAAAAAATTCAAATTAGTGAAAAATAAACACAAATTTTAAAAAATTCATATTCGTGAAAGTAAGGTTCTTTAAATCTTAATTTTCGAAAGTAAACAAAACTTTTTGAAATTTAAACTATTGTAGTTAATCAATGCTTCTTGAAATTTAAATCATCGAAAAGTAAATAAAGTTTTTTAATTTACATTGTCAAGAATTTACAAACATTTTTCAACTTCAAAACATTAAAGAGTAAATACGAGCTTTTTTTAAATTCAAATTACTGAAAAATAAGAAGTCTTTTGAATTATTAATTAAAAAAGTGTAAACAAAAGATTTTTGAAATGTTAAGTTTTTCCATGGCTACACTGAAATATTTAAATGCGTCGATTTTGTTATGCATGTACTTAATTTCGTCGATTTTGTTATGCATGTACTTTTGTTATGCATGTATGCCAAAAATGTTAGGAAAAACACTTGTATTTCCCGTATTTAAACTTGTATTTCCATTTATTTGCGTTTTGTTATTGTATGAACTTTGTTTTGCACGTTCTTCTGACAGCAAGAGAGGAATAAAACTCGTCGAAATGTGTCTTTTAAAGTTCACCAACGTAAGTTGGTAAGGTACACAAGTGCGGAGCATAGTTATCAATAATAAGATATGGTTATCATGCATTAATTTTTATTTATAGTAGTTATCATGCACTAATTTTTATTTATAGTAGTTATCATGTTATATTTCAATAGTTATAGTATCACAAAAATTCTTTAGTGGGTCGCTTCTCGAAACTCCAGTGCTAAGCCAGAAGTTAAAATTATAGAAATTCTTTAGAGTATTATCTAAGTACATTCTAAGTATTTTCTAGTATTTTCTAGTACATTCTAAGTACATTCTAGTATTTTCTAAGTGCATTCCGCGTAATCCTTAGGCTACCGCGACATGATAGTTTCATGCAAATTATCTTAAAAATTGCAAAAAAAAAAAAAAAAAATTGCGCTTAATTTGATTGCATAATTTGGATCATAATGGACTTCTTATCATTTAGGGGGTCCGGTGTCAAATGAAATTTCAAAAGGGTTCGTCAGCCAAAAATGTTAGGAAAAACACTGCTTTAGAGCAATCGATTTGGTAATTTAAAAAAAAAAAATTAAAAGTGTAATTTGATATTTTAATATATACCGTAATTTTTTTTAAATAGATTATAATAAATATGACGTCGATCACAACATGGTATTTTTATGTACTTATAAACGTACTTTCCGGAAAACTACTTCGAGTATGGAAGTAGTAAATAAAATAGAATTTGCTAATTAGGCATGTATATCAATGTTGATTCTAATTTTTGGTTTTTAAAAACTCAAGAATTTACATCTTGCTATTTAAACACAAATCTAGCGCAATCTATTGGCTGCTACAAGTTAGCCATTATCAGTGTTTCTTTCGGAACTTTATGGACAGGGGTGGTGAAAGAAATTTGGGGGGGGGGGGGGGGGCAAGTTTTCTATTTGCCCTATATAAATATATCATGCTGTGTCACATAAATAGAGACTAGGTTAACATAAAATGTCTCCGGGGGGAGCGAATGCTCGTCTCCGGGGAACTTATCAGAGATCTGAAACTTTTCACTCGCAAACTTTTAAGTATTCCTGGCCTTAAATTTATTGCTATCCATAAAGTCAACAAAATGACACTATCTAATGCACAAATTTGATATTATTATTTTTTTAAATCTTGAAAGTTATTCTTAATCATTCTTTAATTACAAATCTAACATCTTTTAAATTTTGTAAAAATATCTATACATGCCTCCTGTTAAAAGTATATCCACATAACTGAATTCTTATTTTCATACAAATAACAAGAACTGGAAACAACACCAGCTTTTGTAATCAAATGAAGTCGAAGTCCTGTGTGAAAGGTATTGTCGGTAATGTTTACTTAGTAAGATGCGTTAATCATCACTTTTACCAATCGTTTTTCGCGTATTGCTGGGCCAACTCCAAGTATAAAAGTAGAAATTTAAGTTAAAATAGAGATAAAACGTTGTCTGATTAATCAAGGATTGCTGGTTCGATTCCCCACTGAGACACCAGTTATTTACATAGCAACATTTGAAAGAAAATTAAGATATTTGAACTTACTTGACTGAAATCATAATAGAAATACATTATGATTTTTTTAAGGCTTTACTGCCTTCTCAAAAGTAAATCATCCAGAAACCTGATTTCCCTTTAAGTAAACAAATATAGCGAAGAAAGTAATTATATCTGTTACTTAGAAAGTAGTTTGCTGTGTCACTTAAAAAATAGGTTGTTGTGTTAGTTAATGGAATTTCTCATCGGGTGTTCACCGACGGCAAAAGGTTGAGGTGTCTTGATCAAAAGTTTATCCATTGCCGATTCTAAGAAATAAATGGTTCAAGAAACTTGAAATGTTTAACGCCCCTCCTACTCCCTCTGGAATTTAATATCGAATCCATATCTGTCATCATTTAATTTATATTCATAGGCAATCCTGAAAAATAGATTTTTCGACGAACTTTTTTTAGCCGGTAATCGCAAGTTGATATCCTTAGTGAAACCGCCAACCTTCTCCGGATTTTGGTGCTGAATCTATATCAGTTATCATCTAAGTATCATTTATAGTTAACCCTGGGAAATAGATGATACAAGGAAAATGCATTTTTTTTTATCTGAACTGAAATCTCTAGAACCACAAATGGAAATCATTTGTGAGACCCCTACTCCCACTAGGATTTTGTGTTACATCAATGTCAATCATCATCTAAGCTTTATCTATAGCCAATTCTGAAAAACAGAGCTCAGTCAAGGGTTATGGCAGCCCTGCCTCATGTAAAACATTGAACAAATTGAAATCCTGAATGAATAATTATATTCAATTATAAAAACATACCATTATTTAGATAATATCTTCAAGATTCAATTGTGATTAGCCGGAGATTGGTATCGATTGTGCATATGACCACGCCCATATTTGACCACGCCTATATTTGACTACGCCCGTTTTTTACATTTGCATTCTTATTAGAGCATTAAAATAGTGTTTATTTGCAACTAAAACGATATAACCTAAGCGCTCGCTACTTAAGTTGTACAGATGCATATAACACCACTGTGTTTACAATTACCTTCTTCTGAACTATAATCATTCCCGCTCTCTTGTTTTTTTCTATGCCAAACATACTTTTATACACCCTAAATAAGCTATTTTGAAATGCCCTATATATCCCTATATATGCCTCAATTATCGATCGTTAACAGAATGACGAAATGAAAATGCTTGAAGTCGCAAAAATGAAAAAAAGAATACGTCTTTATTTCCGAAGTACAATTTAAAAAATATTAATGTATCATCCAATTTAAGAAACATTTTAGTGGCATACACATAAGGATGATATGATACTAAATTAAAAGCATTAGGATGAAATATTTTAAATTAATAAAGTTAGAAAACCCATAAATTTAAGGCACTTAGTAAGTTAGCTTACAATATTCTGTTTTTCTTGTTTTGTTTGGTTGTTTTTTTCGTCCAGACGTCCAGTCTGTTTTTTTATTTCCGCAAGTACTAAAGTAGTCAAGGAAAAAAATGGAAACTGAAATAACTTTTCGTTGTGGATTTTATATTGACACAAATTCTGCCATTTAAAGTTTTTTTTTTTTTTCCCCAAATGGCCAGGCATTTGACCTTCGTCATTCGCCTTTATTACATCGGCCAGAGTGTGAGCCATTTAGCCGTCCATTGACGTTGCCCCAGGCGCACCAGACGGGGGCGGATCACATTGCGCCCACAACACAAACATCCATGCCTTACGTGGGGCTCGAACCCACAACGTGGCGGTCGAGCGATTGCTACGGAAACGCTTGCCTTGACCACTCGACAACCACGTCGGCCCATTTAAAGTCTAAATTTCATTTCATTTTATTTATAAACGGTCAGGCGACATATACTGTTTTCCGACTGTAGCCATTTAGACAACCATTAATTGATCTCGAAACGCATATTCTATGTCCCCACAGAATATGAAATTAAGAAAAATTGAAAAGGAAATGTTTTTTTCTTTTTATGTACCATCCATATGTGACGAAAATATTTTAAAAGTATATACAAGGTATTTAAAAAATTCTGTTGTTTAATCAATGTGAAATCGATTGTCAGCATTAACTCCAGAAAACTGTGTCGAATAAAGCCATACCTAATGAAAATAAATAAGAACAAAAAAAATACAAACTGTAGATATATATTTTTTTAATGCAGCCATTTGGACAACGCTTAGTTGATCCCAAAACAGATATTCTATGTACCCACAGAACATGAAATTAAGAATAAAATATTTTTTTATGTACCATCCATATGTCCCGCAAATATTTTCGAAACATATTTTATTTAAATTTTTATTTTATTTTATCTCCGTTGAATTAATTCTCTAAATTAACTCTGAAGAATTGTATCAAATAATGCCCATCAGCTAATTGAAATAAATAGAACAAATAAATACCAATTATCCCTCTCCAGAACACATAAGAACAGTTTATTGATCGCTATGTCCGTGACTTCGCTATTTTGTAACCAACGATTCGTCATGCAAGACAGAGCACAAGCAGCGAAGCGCCTTTAATCTCCAATCTGAACTTCTGGTTCTTATCTTCATATTGTGACATTATTTCATTGACCCATGATATGGGGGCTCGTTGTTTTTATTTACAAGGTTATTTTTGACTTGGCTCCTAATGTGGCAGTTTGTTGCACATTTGGGTTTAAGCAGTTTTGGGGGTTTGGTACAGACCTGGGGAATGAAATCGCTTTTGGCAGTTTAGGAAGATGTTTTTGGTTTTTGGTCTCGGAAAAGGGGTAAACCTAGTTTTCAGTAATACCCATGTTTAGAACTGCGCGGGATCTCTTACGACCTTTGGCTTTTCGATGATTATGATCATGACGAGTAAATAATAGTTCTTTCGGGACAGATGGCAAGTTATTATAAAATTTCCTCGCTTGCTTTTTAATTTCAGCTCTCACTGTTTTAATTTTAAAATATTTCCTAACGCCGAGTTCCTTACATATCTGGGGACTTTCCTAATACTCCTCAGGGTTTTGTTTTGTCTTTTTTCTAAGCAGTCTATGGTAGTTTTACAGTTAATTTTGTCGAAATATTTTATTTATTTTGGTTTTATGGCTGACAAGGGAAATAGCCTCTATCCAAATAATTTGAGATCAAGTTACTTTTATTTTAATTATATATTATCCAAACTAAATGGATAAAACATTATGTCTTCTTCAGTGGCCTGACAGCCCAGGATGGGCCCTTGCCTTCCGCAGTATAGAACTCCAGGCTCCCCTATTCCTGGCCAAAGACCTCCAGTTCAAAACTTTTAAAATTTTAAAGTCCTTCTCCACACAGTCAAGCCATCTGAGTTTAGGTCTTCCTCTTTTACGGGTGCCGAATGGTCTGGCCGAAAAGATCTTTTTTGTTGTACGGCTTTCGGCCATCCTGCACAGGTGACCCACCCATTTAATTCTGTGAATCGTGATGTAATTGACTATATCTGGTTCTTTAAAAGACTTATAAAGTTCAGAGTTAGTTCTTCTTCTCTAGATGTTTCTACAATTTAAGCCACCAAAATACCTCTCAAGATTTTTCTCTCATAAACAGAAATGATATCTTTAACCTTCTCTGTCATTGCCCAAGTCTCAGCAGAGTAGGTAGGAATGGGTCTGATTAAACTTTTGTAGATTATAATCTTCGTTTTTCTGCTGATGAAGTCAGATTTTAAGTACCTTTTAAGGCCGAAAAAATATCGGTTAGCAGTTGTAACACTACCACGAATTTCGGGCATAATGTCATTGAGAGTATTAACTTCAGATCCTAAATATCTGAAGTTGTTTACAGTTTCAAACTTGTAAACCCCAATTTCGAAATAAGGACAGTCATAATTACCACAGGGCATAAACTTAGTTTTATTTTGTTTAATAGTTAGATGCATTTTACTGGCTGCGGCAAAAACATTATGTAAATAAACAAAGTATTTTTACTTTGTAGAGTAAAGCTATGCGTCAAGCGGGATTTTCAGGAGTGACGAATCTCTCTCTGTCTACCTACGTCCGAAGATATTCCATTGGAAATGGAACTAAAAACAAATATGCGCACAATTTATAGTTGAGCTACAGCAAGTCTTTGATAAACATGTCTAAACTACAAGAAAGTGGCTGTTTTCTTAATAGTTAATAGGAAATTTGACTTGGAAAATTGCTAAATTATAGATGTTTTGATATTATAGGATTGTTTCGATATTTTTTAGAGTTGACATATGGAATTGATATTTTTTTAAAAATATGAGACATTCATCTCAAATATCCTGATGTTTTAATTTATTCAATTTCACCTTACATTATTTGATATTTATTTATTATTTGCTTCAGTTTTTTTGCAGAAATTAGAAGTAGCATAGTTGTTTATAATAAAGAAATTTACAAGTCTATGTATTAAGGTCAAGGTAAAAAATTCTTAAACCAAATCAATCTTGAATGAAATATACTAATATATATTTGGAATTGTTCTTGATTCAATTTTTATCAAATGAAAATTTAAGGCTTGATAAGTGGTCTTTTTATTTTCTTATATATTTTCCTAGATTTTTATATTCTAGTTAAAATGGAGTTTTCCTTGTATTTTGTTTTCCTGCATATAAGGTTTATATTACAAAACCGGGGTTTCACTTCAATAAATGTCATTAATTTATTTTAATTGTAAATCAGTTATTACCGAAACATTACTTAAAACAGTATTACATACCTCTCAAACCGCAGCTTAGTACAAAGGCACTGATAGGTAAGGCAAAAGAATACTTTGCATAGGGGCCCGGGAGGCTTCATTTTTTTACCCAGACCATCTGACCTACCCGAAGATGTAAGGTATCTGTTTAAATGGCCGGAAAGTGCCATCCAATTTAGACCAGAAACCAGTGGGGATAGCATCCACAGGGACTGTATTTTTTGGAAGAACTTACAGGCCCACATATTTAACGTTCCCGTACTCCGCATGAACACATAGACAGTTTGGGCAGAGCTGGGAATCAAACTTGGGTGATCCGAGTACAATCCCGGTTCACTAACAACTGGACTGTTCCACCACCCGCGCCGTTTTTTGCCTAAACCGTTTGTAAAAATAGATCAGTAAAATAAGGAGGAGTGCACATTTGTTGTATATGCCCAAAATTTATAACGGCGGCTATGTTCAGGTCCATTCTGCTGTGCTAAGCTATATTTATTGTAATAGACTAAATGTTTTTGTATGCAGATTTTTGTATAATCGAAGTTTACTTTATAATATATAAATTAATTTAAATGTTTTTCACACACACACGTACTGTAGTGACCATTTTTTCTAATGCTTTTGGAAAAATATATATTTATTGCTCGATATTTTGATTTAAATTAATTTTTTTATTTATTACCTCATTTTAGTTCGACACCTGATAATCTGGCACCACTTTAAGTCTTAAATATAACCTAGCTAAAACATATATCCTGAAACTTCATATTTGTAAATTTTGGACCCCGTTTTTCAGTCTCCGCAAATTATTTTTATATGACCGATCTGTCATTGTGACTGTTATCATAACTGGACCATCCTCCTCAAAATTACAAAACTAAATAATCAAAGACTTGTAAAGTTACTTGCTTTTTAAAAAGAAGTGTAAAAGGAGTTAATTTTCAAATCTATTGAAATGAAATAAAAATGGAAAATTTACCGATATACATCTCATGTCTGAAAAGATTTGGTATGAAATTGATATAAATAATAATGTTTTAAATAACAATCTCAGGATGTATATAATTTTTTTTAATCATTGTGCATGTAAATTTTTAGTGTAGATTAAATAAAAAATTTGACCTTCTTACTTTCATTGATTTACACGATTTAGTTATCTCTGTACACAAATCACAATTTTTAAATAATTTCTGAATAAATATTTGTGTACAATATCGTTAACATCCGAAGTACTCATTCGTTTAACGTAATATGAAGTAAGGGATATTTATATTTTATTTTAAAAAAACATGTTATCAACATAGAATAATTAATACCTGCAATGGCAGCAAGAAAATTGCTATATGCCACAATAATGTGAATTTCTATGGGGAGTGATATATTAAATGCTACCATGAAGCAGGCTTCTAATTTATTAAAAATTAAACTATTGAGAGAACTTCGCCTATAAAAGGTACTCCCAAAGTTTGAATCAAACTCACATTCAGGGTGCAAAACAAGGGAATATTTTTAGTAGCAAACTGCTAATCAAAATTTCATTTCTGTAGCAGTTTCGATATTTTGACTAGAAGTTCACAACTATTATTTCAGCAGTTCTTAAAACATGTACATAAACATATCGAGATGCAGGGTTTGAAATATGAAAAAAAAATAATATTACAGGAGCTATGCACGTTTGCGGAAAGATTTTTTTTTTACCGTTATGAATCATTTGTTGTGATTTTTAAAAAATTAAATAGCAAAATGCGATCCAAATTTATTTTTCCATAGCAAAACACATATTTTCTATCGAGATTTGCAATGCGATACCACTTATTATGCACCCTACTCTCATTGCAGTTAAGGTATCTGCATCCATGAACATATAAATCAAATCTCAGATTCACAACAGCATTCCTATGAAGTAATTTAGCTTCATAATTTATTAAAAATTGAACTATTGAGAGAACTTCGCCTATAAAAGGTATTCCCAAAGTTTGAATCAAACTCACATTCAGGGTGCAAAACAAGAGAATATTTTTAGTAGCAAACTGCTAATCAAAATTTCATTTCTGTAGCAGTTTCGATATTTTGACTAGAAGTTCACAACTATTATTTCAGCAGTTCTTAAAACATGTACTCGTACATAAACATATCGAGATGCAGGGTTTGAAATATGAAAAAAAAATAATATTACAGGAGCTATGCACGTTTGCGGAAAAAAAATTTTTTACCGTTATGAATCATTTGTTGTGATTTTTAAAATTAAATAGCAAAATGCGATCCAAATTTATTTTTCCATAGCAAAACACATATTTTCTATCGAGATTTGCAATGCGATACCACTTATTATGCACCCTACTCTCATTGCAGTTAAGGTAGCTGCATCCATGAACATATAAATCAAATCTCAGATTCACAACAGCATTCCTATGAAGTAATTTAGCTTCATAATTTATTAAAAATTAAACTATTGGGAGAACTTCGCCTATAAAAGGTATTCCCAAAGTTTGAATCAAACTCACATTCAGGGTGCAAAATAAGGGAATATTTTTAGTAGCAATCTGCTAATCAAAATTTCATTTCTGTAGCAGTTTCGATATTTTGACTAGAAGTTCACAACTATTATTTCAGCAGTTCTTAAAACATGTACATAAACATATCGAGATGCAGGGTTTGAAATATGAAAAAAAAATAATATTACAGGAGCTATGCACGTTTGCGGAAAGATTTTTTTTACCGTTATGAATCATTTGTTGTGATTTTTAAAATTAAATAGCAAAATGCGATCCAAATTTATTTTTCCATAGCAAAACACATATTTTCTATCGAGATTTGCAATGCGATACCACTTATTATGCACCCTACTCTCATTGCAGTTAAGGTAGCTGCATCCATGAACATATAAATCAAATCTCAGATTCACAACAGCATTCCTATGAAGTAATTTAGCTTCATAATTTATTAAAAATTAAACTATTGGGAGAACTTCGCCTATAAAAGGTATTCCCAAAGTTTGAATCAAACTCACATTCAGGGTGCAAAATAAGGGAATATTTTTAGTAGCAATCTGCTAATCAAAATTTCATTTCTGTAGCAGTTTCGATATTTTGACTAGAAGTTCACAACTATTATTTCAGCAGTTCTTAAAACATGTACATAAACATATCGAGATGCAGGGTTTGAAATATGAAAAAAAAATAATATTACAGGAGCTATGCACGTTTGCGGAAAGATTTTTTTTACCGTTATGAATCATTTGTTGTGATTTTTAAAATTAAATAGCAAAATGCGATCCAAATTTATTTTTCCATAGCAAAACACATATTTTCTATCGAGATTTGCAATGCGATACCACTTATTATGCACCCTACTCTCATTGCAGTTAAGGTAGCTGCATCCATGAACATATAAATCAAATCTCAGATTCACAACAGCATTCCTATGAAGTAATTTAGATTATCGATGCTTTAAGTGGTATATTTATCAATGCTTTAGAGATATATTATACAAAATATTTTTGCGTGTATTACAGCCAACAGATTAAGGATTCATAGTAGGGTCCATTGATTATAAAATGCAGTGGGTGATATATTAGGCAGTTGTGAAATATTGTAACTACATACATGAATCATGCAATAGTATTTATCAATTGTCATTTATAATTGTAGCAAGAAAACATTAAAAATATAATAAAAATATTTGATATTCATGTTTGCAAGATTTAAATATGTTGTAGAAAACTTGAAAGTAATAGGAACTCGAATTCAATACAAAACAATACTGATGATTAAAATGATTTTAAAAATGCGAGCAAGATAAATTTACAATGAATCAGATGCTTTAAAATCCACCTAATCCAAAGAAAAATACCCAGCTCGCTGAAATATTTCAAAAATTACATTATGTGCTCAAATACAAATCGCAGTTTGAATAAGTTTCGATAATTATACATACGTAAATAGAAAAAGATATCCATCCGTAATACGATGAAAACAAAAAAAAATAAATCTCCTTGTTTTAGAACACATAAATGGCAATTTATTAAAATCCTTTTTTCTGAAGTAGATTTTCATCTAAGGTCATATAGCACTGTGTTAGACAAAATTTTGAATCATATAATTGAATTATCTTCTGTAAATACAGTTTTCCATTGTCATTGAAACAGAACAACTCATTACGACTGACGAAAGAGGTATTTGCATATAGAATATTGAACGACCACAATTTTTGATAAAATTCACTCCAAGTAGCAAGTGACAATGTAACGCCTTCACGCGTAGGTAGTAGTTCATTTTGTTCGTTAGAGAGATATTTCCATATATACATTTTCAGCTTCCCCAGGCGAAGTTTCAAATATACATAGACACCAGAACCTAAATGCCAACGACTGAGTGCATCTTACACAGAATCTGAAGAAGTAGATTCAGTCGAAACAGATTCTGTAGTGGGGGATAAAACTCCGCTGCGTGTTAGAGCACAAGAAAGCAGATCTTGAGTTGAGTTTCCGACCTCGGTGAGTTCTTGTGAATTGGCAGTGGTAGGTGTTTCTACTGGAGCTATGGAAGACATAACCCTAACAGCATTTTTTTTCACAGTGACGTAAGATTTACGTCACACTGTGACTTTGGGACGTCACAGGACGTCGCAGTACGTCTCGGCAATGTCATATTGAGGTCACAGCGAAGTCAGTTTGGTCATTTTCATGGTCGTTTGTGACGTCGCATATTAACTTGTTTGTGACGTCACATTGTAATTGCCATTGTAATGTCATCACATTGTTATGTGTTAATTAAATTATGGAATCGTCACAGAATATAGTCACAATGAAGTTACAAAGTTACTAATACGTAACGTCGCATAGAAGTCACAAATATGATGTCACATTGTGATCCAGGTGTCACGTGACTACAACGTCACTGTCACATATGTGACGATCTTTGCTGTGAGGGAAGATAGGTGTCTAATCAATCCACCTTGATGAGGATGAATTAATCACATCTGAGACAATATCCACAGATTTTGTTTCATCTAGAGCAGTAGCTGATAACTCCACAGTATTTCCACTAGAAATTAACTATTCGAGTGATGCCATACTTTGAATTTTAGACTTTATTTGTAAATAATACAGTATAAGATTTATTTTTAAATCACTAAGAACTTAAAACACTATAAATTTGTCACAGCTATTAACGAACCGAACCTATCCACGCAACATCCAAGATTGTAATGTCTTATCGGTTCACATCATAAATATAATCACGTGACCTTAATAGAGTATCGTGTGCAAACAGATTACATAAGATAAGATATTAAATGGTTAGAACTTGTAATTTTCAATGAATCCAACAACATTGGATTGTGCTAAACACAATTTTTATCTACATGGAAGAATTTCTACATTATTTTATTCATTTTCGAAATCATAAAGTGAAAATATGTACCAACTTAGTTAAAATTCATAATTTTTAATCACACTAACATTAAATACATAGGAAAATTTTGTATATTTTTATAACTTTAGGGGATATGTTTACCACATCGTGCGGAATATACAAGAATAGTTAGTAAAAACATGAAAATAACTTACAGAATGATGTCTTCATCAGCCGACATCCAAACTGGAAATGAACGATATACACACTAATTACAGTACTAAAATGAGAATTTATCAGTTCTTATCTAAGATCTATAATATAAGATGACGTCATTGGTCGTTCACAAGATGGCGTCATAATCCAAAGCAAATCTTCTTTCTTAATTACTTATTTTTTTAAATACTCCCTATTTTTAATTACTTCTTAATTTTTATAATTAGTGCATGTAAGGGGGTTCTGGACCACCTGATACGCCCATGTTTTTAACATGGGGAAGTATAGCACTCGAATATGTCCCATGTTAAAGTATAGCACCAGGTGGTCCAGAACCCCCTTATATACACTAATTATAAAAATTAAGAAGTAATTAAAAATATGGAGTAATTAAAAAAATAAGTAACTAAGAAAGAAGATCTGCTGCGCCATACACACTACATTATATAGGAAATACATTATTTTAAATTCTGCCTGCGAGATGCTTCAAGCTGCCACTAGATGGCGCCACTCCAAAATCTTCATTAGCCACCACCCAAATCTTCCGCTAGGGGCGCCACCTCACTTTAAGTAAGTCACGACTGATAAGACTAGCATCTCAATCCTGCGGTCATTCCCAATGGGAAACAAAATCCGGCGCAATGCGCATGCTCACGGACTCTTCCTCTCCAGTGTTTCAATATTTCGGCAAGGGGTGATATAAATAGTGAGCAGAAGCTGAAGATACAACGTTACTATCGAAATCGCAGCTGACAGTCTGACATGCTTCCCAATTACAGTTTTACGATTAAAATCGTAAAAATGCGATCCAAAATGTACAACATTGTATCCCAATGAGAATATTTACGAATATGTACAGTGTTGCCCTGGATTTTAATGTTCGTTCTGAGATTTTACGATTTTTAGGCATTGTCAATTTGTAATGTAACGGTTGAATGGTAAATAGAACGAAGAACTGCTCTCTATTTTTTAAATTCCAATCCGATTTTAAATGTATGGTAAAGGAAAGTTTTATTTTAAATAATATAATATTTTATGATTTCGTAGTTTATACACTTGAAAATTACATTCGTAATTTTACACACAAGCGGAAAAAAGGTATTTTCTTATCGCTACCTATGTGAAGTTATTCAATTGCAAGTTTACTTTAATTTTTGTGTCTCAGGTGTGGATTAAGCATGGATTTTAAGAGAGGGGGGCGATTTGCATGAACATATTACTTTGCGAGTTAATAGCGTTGTGTAAACAAGCCTCTGTGTGCTGTAATACATAATGATACGCTACTGGGGGAGGAATACCTCCAGGCGTGGATATCGCCCCCCCCCCCGACATTTTTGAGTGTCGCATTTAACACTATCTTTTTTTTAATAGTCTGTACCTAAAACAATGTTAGAGATAGACAACGGCACCCCCCCCCCCCCAAAACTGACAATGCCTACTTGTAACTTGTCATTTTGAAAGAAATGGTGTTCCTAAATATTTTCTTATTTCCCCCTTTTGTTTTCGGCGTACCGTATAAATCGAAATTAATTACCAGATACCTTGTTGAAGCTCATCTAGTTTGAATAATTCTTTTAGTAGACAGATAAATTATTCTACAATTATAACTCAAAATTCCTCTTCAATTCAGAACAAAAAGAATCTAGTTGTAATTACATAAACATTTTGTCTATTTTTTCTCTCTCCATTTTTGAGTATTATCTCTGTATCTAAATTCTGTGCAAACGCAATTACAATATTTTTGATTTTATATGATCATTAAACTTTGATTATTTCTACAACAAAGTCAAATTTTAATGCATGCTGAATGTAAAGAAATAAAGCAAGCGAACAGACATAAATAATAGAAAATACGAAACAGATTTCAGAGATTATTTACAGTTTCATTAATGCATTTATAAAATATTATTTAGAACATTATATATTAGAGCATTCTTCCAAAAACAGACTAGTTTCTGATATGAAAATCCAAACTACTTTAAAATAGCTTTCTAATTTTAATACGTATTTATTTTTCTTTCATAATTCTAAGAATCGAAAAACTTTTTTCCGCTTGTGTGTAAAAGTACGAATGTAATTTTTAAGTGTATAAATTACGAAATCATAAAATATTATATTATTTAAAATAAAACTTTCCTTTACCATACATTTAAAATCGGATTAGAATTTAAAAAATAGAGGGCAGTTCTTCGTTCTGTTTACCATTCAACCATTACATTACAAATTGACAATGCCTAAAAATCGTAAAATCTCTGAACGAACATTAAAACCAAGGCAACACTGTACATATTCGCAAATATTCTCATTGGGATGCAATGTTGTTCATTTTGGATCGCATTTTTACGATTTTAATCGTAAAACTGTAATTGGGAAGCATGTCAGACTGTCAGCTGCGATTTCGATCGTAACATTGTATCTTCAGCTTCTGCACACTATTTATATCACATTATAGTCCGTGAGCATGCGCATTGCGCCGGATTTTGTTTCCCGTTGGGAATGACCGCAGGATTGAGATGCTAGTACTGATAAGGATCTTCAGTACGTCACTGGCCACCTAGGGAGAAGGTCGTTGTCTACAGCGTTCCTGTTCTCCGTTCAAAGTCACCTCCCTGGCCCAGATTATCAAATAAATAAACTATTCAAATATTTCAACACATTGCGGCATCGCCCAAATTATCAGTGTCCAAATATTTCACCTCATTGCGACATCTACTCAAGGCCTCCTCAGAACAAAGGTCAAAATGGCTTTCCATGCTGATAGTACCATACACACTCATTTCACAATACTACCGCCTCCGATAAGCACAATCCTCCTCAATGAGTCATCGTCTGCACCGCTTTGCAGCAGAACCGTTGTTTTATAGCTACTTTTGGTCATTCACAAGGAAAATCCATTTGTTTCTGCTATTCATCATAAGGCTTTTACTTTACCTCATCATAATGATTCTTACCGTACAGCTAAGCAAAACCTTATTAACTTGACTATTTGTATTTGCAAGTAATGCTTTGATACTTACATATATTTAAATCGAACTATTAATTTATGGTCTACTTTTGAATTCTTAAAATATGTGCTTAAAATTTTAAAAACTGTCTCCTTATATTGTTGATTATCACCTTAAACTTTTTACCGCGCTTTTTCCAAATTTTCTAACCAAAAGCAAAGATATTACTGTTGAAATGTTTAGCAATATTTGGTCCTTTCTATTCCATCCAAAAATTAGCCATAAAACTGCTAAAGTTCTTTAAAATGGTTTTCTAACAATAAAATTAATTTTCTTCGCATAAGGATCATATTTAGAATCTCAAAAATCAGAGCATTTAACTTGTAAATGTAGGGTATCAAATATGGGTAAATCTAAATGTGCATTAAACAAACGCTGGTGGTGACAACAAAATATTGTTAAAAGTGAAGAAATAAATATATCTTCTATTTCAAATCACATCAGGATGACTAAACATCAGTTAGATTCTTATTTAGCCTTTATTATCCAAAAATGCTCATCAGTTTTTGATTTAGATTTCTTTATAGTTTTTCGTATAAATAAAAATGGCAAAAATTAGCTGATGATTCCTTTCGCACTGTATTTTTTTACGTTATAGCATAACCATGTTTAATTTTTTTCTATCTTATTTTGTATCGACACCAAATTTTGCGTCTATATTTTCTATATTCCAATGCTATTTCTTGCTTTACTTCTCATTAGTCGCACAAGGTGACGCCACCACTGCTCTAGTAATCAGTTAGCAAGTGGTTAAGCTTTTATAAGGAGTTTAGCACCTGCTCTTCTTCACACTGTTCTCTGTTCTCACTAAGGAAGAAAACAGAGATTTTGGAACAATTGCCCTCTACTCATTTTATATGTCCGCAATTTATTTTTATTGGGTGAATATATGTTGTATCCACAAGATCCACTAACGACGCTTGTACCGCAGTTCATCTTAACTATCGCATTAACATTGCTAAACTAATCACTTATAAACCACGGTAACACAATTGCAATCAAGTTCCTTACAAAGGACTTCAACTAAGCCCCCACTGCTTCATCTGGAAACGAATAAAATAAGTCCAGTTTTCTCGTAAATTTCAATCTTCTCCAACTTTTATTGCGTGGTATTAATTGCTTCAATGGGTTCCAAAATAGAAAACAAGGCGGCTGGATTCTCAATACAAGTTCTGAAAACAACACTTTGCCCCAATGCTGCGTGTTTAATTTAATTGAATAGTTTCGATTGAAAATTAACTGTGAAGTTTTAAAATTAATAAATACAGCAATATTTATTTACTCAACATTTTCTGGAATGCTTCAAAAATGATCAAGATAAAACTGCGAAATTTTCCCTGATGCACTGACGTTAAAAATTCACGATTTATAAGATTTTTACTTTCTTCTCGCTGAGCTATAGATGAATGTATAGTGACTGTGTTATTTGCATAAATTTTATTGATGGATATGCTTTTAGCAGTATATTAATGGTGAGCGTCAGTAAATCTTTAGCCCTTTCCGCGCTTTGTTAACTTTCGCAGAACACGTTTTTCGCCGAAATTCTGAAACAGTTGCGAAGTATTTTCTGAAAAATAAAATGCAATCTTTGATTATATTAAAACTAAATTTAATACTCAATAAAATATAGAATATAGTTTTTATTGTAATCCAAAATATTTTTGGTGCTGCCATCTGTTGTCGTAGTATAATTCATACCGACTATTTTTATTTTTAATGAACATTTTTAAATGTCTATTCCTTCTAATACGGTATTAAATACAGCACATCATATATAATAATGCCACAATCACAAAAAGATAATTGAACTTGGACTTGAAGACTAGGCTGCAGTCCTCAGTGATGTACATTCAGATTCCCTTATCAAATTTATAGAATGAGAAATTACCTTTCCGTGATAGTGACATTATTTTATATGGTCTGTTGTTGTATTTAATACTGTATTAGAAGGAATAGATATTTTAAAATGTTCATTAAAAATCAAAAATAGTCGGTATGAATAAAATTACGACAACAGATGGCAGTACCAAAAATATTTTAGATTAAAATAAAAAATATATTCTATATTTTATTTAGTATGAAATTTAGTTTTAATATAATCTAAGCATTGCATTTTATTTTTCAGAACATATTTCGCAACTGTTTGAGCAGAATTTCGGTGAAAAATGTGTTCTGTGAAAGTTAACAAAGAGCGGGTAGGGCAGAAGATTTACTGATGCTCACCCTTAAGTAAACATTTTAATTTGATCGTGAATACATCGGTGACGTCCGTAAATACGATAAATAGCTTTTGTTAATTTGGAAGTGTGTAGATGAATGTCAAATCGTTTGTCAAATATTCGTTTATTATGTACTGGAAAATGTGCCCGACCTCGTTTGAGAATTAAAGCAGGGATAAATTAAATTTATTAATCTTGAAAAATATAACAAAAATAGTAATCTAAAAAATAACAAAAAAATAGTTTTTATTTGTATAAATAACATTGAAACTTGCCAGAAATAAATTGAGTTTATTAATTTCAACAAATAACAAAACAACTCTATTCATATAAATAACAGTGAAAATTTCACGCAATGGGGAAAATTGCACACATATAAAAAGCAGTGAGAATTGCAAGTAATGTTGTCACTTGCGGAGCTTCTATGCGATTTCCTCAAGCGTGGAGTGGTCTCAAGAGTCTCAAGAACCAATTGGTCAAGAACTAAGAGTCTCAAGAACCAATTGGTTAAGAGTCTCAAGAACCAATTGGTTAAGAGTCTCAAGAACCAATTGGTCAAGAGTCTCAAGAACTAAGAGTCTCAAGAACCAATTGGTTAAGAGTCTCAAGAACCAATTGGTCGAGAGTCTCAAGAACCAAGAATTGGTTCTTGAGTTGTCTCAATGTGTAGAAAAGCTTTTCCCCCCGTGCGTGGGGTGACCTCAGTTGTTAGAACAGCTGCAGAACTGGTCCGCTGGCTGTTGAAGGAATACCAGGTTCATTCTAAAAATGTAAGATATGGCTCGATTAAAAAAATTATAGTTAGTCAACGGATGAGTTCATGAAATTATTTTTTCTTGGAGTAGTCAGTAATATATTTAGGAACTTCTGTTAAAATATGAACGTTGGATAGCTCATCATCTTTTTGTATATTGTAATATAAAATCTGGAAGCTTTAAAACGCACGCAAATTATCTATTTTTTAAAAATTCGCAAAGAATCGTCCATTAATCGCATAGACTCAGTCCAAAGTTTGTTTGAAACAGATTTTTTTTTTATCTTTTCGATAGTGTCAAGATAGAAAATAATATCTGAGGTCGCTAAGGAATCGATTTATGCAAATATCGGCTTAAGTGTCGGAATAAAACATAAAATAACTAAAAGAATTATTCAAAATTTGAAGCAATACACCGAGGTGCACCTATCTGAGTCCTAAAATATCTGTGTTCCAAATTTCATGTCCATACGATGCCTAGATTCCTATTGTAGATACTTTACAGACTGCACACACAGTCACGGATACATATTTCTCTATTGTTGTTGTTGTTGTTGAGACCCAGACCGTCCGACCTACCAGAAAGGTGTAAGGTAACTGTAACATATTTCTCTATTGTGTAAGACTAGCCTAAATAAGCGCCTATTAACAAATAATACGAACACTGAAACACATATTGATCACTCGTGAAAGCAACTTGCATGTTACGAAATCACATATAAATGTACACCTAATCTAAACCTCAACGAGAATTGCACATGAATGAATAAAAGCATGCATGGACCTCCGGAAAATAAAACATGGACCTCCGGACTTCAATAGGTTCTAAATACTTCGGAGTTATTTAAAATACATGAAAATACTCCCGTACGTAGGAATTGGTTTCAATAACTACAACTCCCGAAAAAGAACACGATTCCGCCGTCGCGTGGGGATTGGCTTCCATTCGCAAAAGAGCTCCAGCAATAGCAGGGTCCACGTGCATGTTTGCGGCCTGATTAAATCAAAGACATGCCTTGAATAAAAAACTTAATCAACGGATGAGTTTATGAAATTATTTTTTTATTTTCTGGAGAAATCTGTGATATTTGAAGCAAGTGCTGAAACAAAGTAAACAGTGGGTGGAAAGTCAATTTCTGTATATAGTAATATAGAAATCGGAGTGGTCTAAAACGCAAAATAGTATATATATTTTAAAAATTCACTAAAAGTAAAACATTCTAATGCTCGTATGGATTCCAACCACAGTTTGTTTGAAAGAGAATTTCTCTATCTTTCTGAAACTCTGTAATAGTACTTTAGGTCGCTAAGGAATCGATTTATGCGAATATTGGCCAAAATCGTTGAGAATCAGACTAAAACATAAAATAATTACAAAACTAATTCGAAATTTTAAAAAAGTATAGACGAGGTGCATCTGTGCACATGGAAAGTACCTGTGTACCAATATCATGATTGTACGACACCTAAATTTCGCGCTACAGACTGCACACACAGACACACACACAGAAACTTCTCCCTTTATTAAGTAAGAAATAGACGTTAACATTATTTTTCTCCACCCGCTCTACTAATACTTTAAGCACGTTTTATCAATTCTAGAATTTACTTGGAAATACAAATGACTACGAAACCGCGTTGCAATCCAGCTTCATGAGAAACATTTAGTTAAGCTACGCATTGGTGATATCGATTCAAGAGAAACAAAATAGTTAATGTTTCCTTTTCTTACTTAAAAAGCCTAACCTCTCTCAATATTAAGTGGTATTACTCGGTTCAGAGGGTTTGAAATGGAAATCATGATAATTTTAAGACCACCTTCAGGAAACAAACTTTCATAAACGATAATTTCCTCCTTCGAGCTATACGTGTTTCATTAACTTAAATGGCTCCGATTGAAAAGACAATGTAAAATGTTGAAAGTAATAAAAGATGTTACAATATAATGGGAAGATCTGATGTGTTCAATGCGTGACATTGGGTACAGATTAAGTAATTTTGATATTACGAAAAAATAATTTAAGCTTTTAAATCTTCTCTATAATATATAGTGATGCGTAGAGAAAGTGTATTGGAATCATGTCGAAAATCGAAATTCGAGTTTTTGACGGATCTGCACTGTTTGAACACTATAAAAAACGAAACAATCTGATGTTCGTTACTAATTCCCCCGTGGTGAAGGGGCGCCTACACACCACGTCCACAAGACCCACCAGGGTATCCCATGGCAAGGGGGAGAAGATGTGCAGCTTCTCTTTTATAGAGGCTCCCCGAAATGACGGAAGTCTGACTTGCCCTCGACATGACAACATCCATTCCCGCTAGCGGGATTCGAACCAGCAACCCGGCAATCCAGCGATCAGACGGAAACGCATGCCCCTGACCGCTCGACCACCGGATCGGCGCAATCTGATGTGTTCAGCACATGACTTCCACTATAGGCTCAAATTCATTTTCTCTTTTTTAATAACTAGGAGGGTCTGTCTGCTCACTTCTCTCATGCAATCCCCTTCGGGAGACTTCGCCTCCTACTCACTGCGCTTGCTTCATATCTATCTTTCCTAAAAATTCTACTTCCAAAAATTTATTTTCTATTCCTGCCTATTTTCCGCAGGAGGGAAAAGTAGGGATTATTCTTAGCCCAGGGAATCTAAAAACTGAATTCCTTGATCATAAGCTCGTTTCACGAGTCATTTCATGAACTAAAGTTTAAATCTTTAAACGGTTTATTTCATCATATTACCCTATTATTTCTCTATAAATGTACCAATTTTCATATTTTTGTATGCTATAGTTTTTATTGTACGAGACAGAGAAATCGCTAGACGTGCCGATACGCAAAAAAAGTTCACTTCAAAAGTGCATAAAAAGTAAAATATCTCAAAAACTACATCGAACTTAAGAAAGGGCCTCTGTCCTGTAAAAATTCACCCATGTAGGGGTGAATCCCCATTCACCTGCGTGCAAAAATTTGTGATCTTGCTATTGTTAGTCTATGCAGGACGCGAACTCGCAGCTCAAATATTTTGTCTTTGAATTTGACATTAAATATTTCTTAAACAACAATATATATCAAAAATCGGTTTATTTTCCGAAGCTTTTTTAACAAGTGTACCAAATTTCATATTTTTATATGTAGTTTTTTCAGTATAAAGCAAAGAATCTCGAGAAGCGAGAAATTTGTCAAACAGCAGTGGCGCCAGCGTCAGCTACTTTTTTTAATATACAGAGATTTATTGAATTTGGTTTAACGGCACAAATTAACACGGATAATTATCTGAAATTACACAGAATTTAGATTTTTAATTCAATTTTTGTTCACATTTGGCGACTGGACGTATTTCCAAAGGCAAGGTGGCAAAAATGTAAAAGTTTAAAATATCCCTAGGCTATATATACATATATATATGTGTGTGTGTGTGTGTGTATAATTATTATATACATTATATATATATATATATATATATATACATAAGGAATAAGTCACAGGAAATTAAAATATACGAGTAATTAAATTTCTTATATATATATATATATATATATATATATATATTAATAAATAAATTAATATTAATTTATTTAGTTTATTATTAATTATATATAAATATTAAATATCAAATTATATAAAATTATAATTTATTATATATAAATATATATACGAGTATAATAAATAAATATTAATATATATATACATATAATAAATAAATATTAAATATATATATATATCATATAAAACGAAGTGAAAACTTTTATACAACGGAAATTCTTATACTTCAAGTGTTGGCGCAAAGCAGCACATGCACAAAAAGTATCATATAAGATTCAAATAAAAGAGGGAAACGACCAATTGCATAGCATAAATGGCAGAGGTGGATTGCGACACCTCTTTCCCGGTTAGAAGCGTGCTTTTAAGCCCGGGCAACACTCCCGGAACCAATGCCATGCAGTGGCCTATCTTCCGGATATGTGTGAAGTCAAAGACACAGAAAAAAAAAGCGAAGCAAACCATCTAGAAGCGACCACAAGACCAGAAACGACCTCAAGACTAGAAGCGACCATTACAAGACTTTAGAAGCGACCATTGCAAGAGAAAGGGATGGAATGTAATCCGTATGAAGTGCATGCTGACGCTTAAAGCAGAAATCTGTTATCAACGTGCACCAGGATGCGCTGTCCACACATGCGCAATGGTCCCACTAAGAACTTAAAGTGTTACTGCAAACATCCGCTATATCTCTAAAGTATGCATTTTTTTCTCTTTCTGTATTGAAAATTGAATTATAATAGTATTTCAAGAAGTTTTCGGGATAATTTCTTTTTATTGCTTCTTGCATGAACTTGCTTCGCTTTTTTTTTCTGTGTCTTTGACTTCACACATATCCGGAAGATAGGCCACTGCATGGCATTGGTTCCGGGAGTGTTGCCCGGGCTTAAAAGCACGCTTCTAACCGGGAAAGAGGTGTCGCAATCCACCTCTGCCATTTATGCTATGCAATTGGTCGTTTCCCTCTTTTATTTGAATCTTATATATATATATATATATATATATATATATATAAAGAAACTAATATATATCTATTTTTCAAGAACCGATAAAATTTTATTGAAAAAGTAAATATTCTTTACCACTCTTCGAAATCATCGTTAAAAAACTCTCCGAAATAGTTGTTTTAGTGCCTAACAAGCTTCTGTAGAACGCTTGAACAAACCTCAAGAATTGATTTTGTACCAACGACGTACTTCAAATATACACCTGGGGCTGCGTCTCGACAATTTGTGGGAAAGAACAACCTTCAATTACGGAGATAAGTATCTAACTTTCTTAGCTTGTTAAAACTTTCAAAATTAAAAGCTTTGAAAATAAACAGAGAATTATCCGTTCATAGATTATCTATAATAAATTATCCGTAGAATATTAAGTAGTTTTATTTGTGATTATTTTATTAAGCCCTACGAAATAAGGTTGTCACATATAATCGTGATGAAGCATTTGACAACAAAATTAGAGTGTAGTGAAATATACAAGTATTGAGGAAAATTGTTTTCTGTGTCATTTTAATTAACGACAATGCTGGAGAACACTCAGATTGCAATGTTGAAATTCTGATGAACGCCCCTTAGAAGCAGATTTTGGGTTTTAAGGTCGATAATGCTGCAAAGAACTATTGTTTTAACCGGAATTCGAACCACGAATTTTTTGTTGGACGAACAACTCTATATCTATTGATCAAATTCAAATTAACATGCTTTGAGTATTACCGTTTCCGAATTGGATGTAGTCAAATAATTGTAGTTTCTTTCGTTTCAGATAATTGTGTTTCTTCTACAATCTTTCGTTGTTGCCTCTGCGAAATATATTTAATCAAATTAATCTTAAAAGTAATTGAAAAAGAAAACCGTGACCGATTTTGTTCTTTGTCTTAATTAAACGCATGAAAAACGAGTTTTTTTTTAAAAAAACAAAAGTATCATGCAGATCTTTATAGTTTGGTTTGAATACAAACTGCGAAAATTTAAAAGAAATATGGAATCATTTTTGTGGAGTGAGATTTATTTGAATGTGCTGAAATTTCAAACTGGTAATAACATTAGAGTTATTGAAGACATGAAACGATTGAAGGAAATTGTTTTATAAAATGGGAATGTTTTGAAATAGAAGAATAGAAGGAAACATTTAGCTGAAGTTTGATTTGTTAAAAACAAATTTTTATCATTTTAAAGTCTAAGAGATTACTTCATAGAATCTACTTTTTAAGTTTCTTAAGATTTTATAGAATATATACTTACTAATAAGACTATATTTATCTAAAGTTAAAATGAACCTCACATTATCTTCCTCTGCATTCCTTATCAAAATGAAACTTTAGATCTAAAATTCATCTACCAATTTAATTATCATAACATTTATATATTAAAATTTTCTCTTATAAATCGTATGATCCTTGAAAAAACGAAATTGTTTTTTTTTCAAACCTTAATGATCTAATACTTGATCTAACCGACATGGGAAATGTTGGAAAAACACATCCGACAACAATCTCCTCTTTTCTCTGCCATCAACTGAGCAGGAACTTACGATATGCTTGTCTAACGCATGGTATTATCTGAACTTATATGTACCCCAGCGCCTTTTAGAATCCATGTCTAACCGCATATGTGCTGTAATTTGAGCTAAAGGCGGTCCAATAAAATATTGAACCTGGGTTTCTAATTCACTGACCGGTGTATGTATTGAACGATGACTCCTTTATATACTCTCCATAGAAGTTTTTAGTAAATGCTATTATTTTTAAGAATATTCGATATTTCGAGAAAGATCTAGAATACTCAAACGCTCGTCAAAAGTCGGCAAGTTGAAGATAAATTGTCAAATATGGCATCCATGCTCGAAAAATAAGGCAACCCAACTTTCAAGTAATGGTTGCCTGTAAAAGTGTTTTCTCCCTGAATAGAGCAAAAACTTTTAATAAAAAATTTTCGCTATGTATTATTTGAATAAAGGCAAAGCACAATGAAACTGTTTGCATATTCGTAACACTAATTTGACAATACTCTACAACTTTTTAATTGGCATTTATATTTACACGATTTGTTGCCAAGTTTGTTTTCCAAAGTTTTTTAACTATCCACTAGCGGCTTTATGCCCTTTATACGATCGAGCATGGTTGTTTTACTGTAGTTAGACCTAACGTATACAGTCATAAACCTTCCCTTACAAAGTTATTGATGTGCGTAAGGACTTTTCTGAAAACACTGTATGTCTTCCTAGAGAGCAAAACAATAACGCTATTTAATAACAATTTATTAATTTAAAACAATTTTAGAATGAAAAAGAGCATCGTGATATTTTATAGCCACTGTTGGTCTCAAAATTTGTGAGCAATAACTATTTCTCTCCATGCTTTTTATTCGAAATTTTTAATAAACTTGGCGATAGGTTTTCATGTCAATCATTTTTATATGCGATACTTTTTAAAGTAAAGAACTTCGATTTCTTTCTAACGATTCGGTTTTGATTGTTACTGAGAAAAGTTTGTTCGGTATAACTTTTAGTAAAACCACTTCATCTTGAAATTATTTTGTGAAGAGGAACGGTGGGTTACTAAATTTGTCATGTTAGAAGTTTTGTATCATTATTTACAAAAGAATTACTAAACAATAGGTTTTCCCCTTGAAGTATACAAGAACTGCATATCGCTTATATAAGTAATTATAACTATAAACAATGACCAAAAGGCAATGATATAAATGATTTGGAAAAAATTCATTAAATGCTTGTTATTAAACATTTTATTGTTTTATTTTACAAGAGCCATTCTGCTTTTAAAATCATAAAAAATCGATATTTTTATTGTTTATTAAAAAAAAGATCTTGTTAGTTCTAAACATTTTGGTATAAATATTATTTATGTACGTTAATCATTTCATGAGATATTAAAAAGGAGAAACATCAACCCTCAAGTTTATACTTTGAAAAGTATAAACGTTATATACTTTATATCGTCTTAAGTATAACGTTTAAACATTTAAAAGTATAAACGTTTTATATTAAAAGTATAAACGTTTAAATATAATCTACGTTTTTCTTAACCAACGCAGATTTTTGAGGTTGCAGGCATGATATTTTAAAAACCGTTTGATGAAATTTTGCTTGTTTTATAATAACATCAGTACTAAAAAGTGGAATTAGAATTAAATCTGTAACTTATAAAGCAACAAAAAAAATTATTAGCAAAAAACAATTGTTAAAAATTCAGAAAAAATAAAAGAAAAAATATTAACTTGTGACATTTAAAATTAAAACAATCTAGTAATCCTGGATGTTGCCTTTAATAAAATTTAAAAGTTGTCTGATTATATTTAATAAAATATTTGAACTCTATAAAAGTATTTTTACTTTTTTTTTTAGTAGTATTGAGAAAGTATTGTTTTCACAAAAATTTTCGATTTTGAGATTTTGATGCCGATATATGTTTTAAGACCTCCGGAACACGTTATGACTATTTTTGGAGTGATGCCCGTCTGTGTGTCTGTATGTTTGCGACTGAATTCTTGTGTCCATGATATCGGCCACAAATATTAATCGATTTTTGCGAAACTTTATATCCAGCTTTGTTATCAAAATATCTAGAATTAGATAGAATTTTTGTGAATTCAAGCGAAAACTTCGAATTTTATTTGAAATTTTATATTTTTTTTCTTAACATGGCGGCATAAGGCAAAATTTGGCATAATCATGCGTAAAAGGATTTATTTATGGATCAACGATCACGAGATTTTGTGGTTTGAATCATTGTTGCGAAAAATAGTCATAATACAATATTTTTTTGTTCGTGACGTCATTATCTCCCTTCGGGGGACAAATAACCCTCTGCCCGGGGGTACATTGTGAAGTATGTATCAATCGAAAGTTTTTTCAAACCCTTTAAAGTAAAAGGTATAATCATTTGGACACATAATAGCGATTTTTCAAAAAATTTTATGTCAAATTTGAAAACAAAAAGCTACTAAAAATAGATTCTAGCATGAGAAAGTCGAGACTCCAGTTAATTTTTCCGCTAAATGAAACATTACAGTAAATAAAGCAAAATTTCCTGAAGTATGCATTAACATTTTTTACAAATACTGCTTAGAGTTCAGATATTTATTTCATTGGCATTGTTAATAAGAAAACCAGACTGCATTTAAGAAAAAAAGAAAATTCTTGACCACTTTCTAAAATATTATTTATATTTATATTTATTTATGAATTAATATTTAAAAGCTATTTTAGTTCTTAAGAAGCTGCTTCCGAACGTTTAAATAAAACCCAAAATGCAATTCTGTATTAATTACCCACTTCAAACTTACACCTAAGTCAACATTTCGAACATTTTGGGAAGAAAGAAAACTGTAAATTACAGAATTAAGTACACGATTTTTCTTGCTGAAACTTCAGGAAATAAAAGAATAGAAAGTAAAAGATAATTTTATCCGTCGCGGTTTATTATTTCACAAAGTATCAATAAAGGATTGAGCTGATTTATTTGCCTTAATTATATCTCAATAAATTGGTATAAATCGTGAATTGGAAAATTAGTTACGGAGAAAAAATTTTACTACTTATAATATTGCTTTTCGAGCAATTTAATTCCCTAAATATAAATGTCGAACAAATTGTTATAAAAATAAATCTGCACAGTATATTACCTTCCCTACAAACTCAAATAAACTTGATATTCATTTTCATAAAATTTAATTTTATCGCACAAAATTATATTTGAATGGAATAGTTATTTGAAGTTACAAAGATTGCAATATTAATTTTCAGACAACTTCTTCTTCTGCTTCATTCTCTACAAAAAAAAGAATAAGTCGCAAGTATCGTTTTTACGAAAATTTTCTATTTCAAGATTTTGTTGCCAATATATGTTTTAAGACTTCCTTAACACGTTCTGACTATTTTTGGAATGATGTCCGTCTGTATGTCTGCGGTCGGTTTCTTATGTACAAGACAGCGGCAACATATTTAATGGATTTTCACGCAAAAATTATATCCTGCTTTGTCATAAAAAAAGCTAGAACTACAGAGTTTTTTAAAATGCGAATAAAATGTTCGAAATTCATTCGAAATTTTATATTTTTTTAACATGGCAGCATAAAAAGACAAAATTTGACATAATTATGCATAAAAGAATTTATATATGACTCAATAATCATGGGACAACAGTTTTAGTCATTGTTGTGAAAAATGGCCACGATTCATATTTTTTCTTCGTGACGTTACTCGCCCCCCGTCAGGGGGCAAGTTACCCCAGGGGGGAGGGTGTATATTGTCTAATATAGTATCAAACGAAAGAATGTTTCAAGCCCTTTAAAGTGAAGATTATAACACTATAATTGTAATTATTAGTATTTTCAAATTCTTACATCATCCGTTTTATTTTGGTATATATCGTATTCAACTCATATATTGTGTTTAGCCGTTGAAACAAAATAAGAAATAGCATTGGTATATCTTTCAGTACAATTTTAACGCTTTCTCTTTGGCGTTATATTGATCTAAATTCATGCTTTTATGAATTTGCTTACAAACGGGACCAAGATTTTTTATTCTTCAGATCTACCCGTGAAAATAATTTTGTACAGAGAAAACAGATATTATACTTTTAGAATAATTACGTTAAATATTTAATAGAATGTTTTGCGTGACAATATCATTTAGAATACTATAAGAAATTGCATATAATTGTGTATTTTACTTTTCTTCATATTATATACTAGCAGTATACCCGTTCTTCGTTCGGAAAATATAATATAAAGAAACTTAACATTCACAATTATGTGCAAATTCCTATTGCATTATTCTACATTTCTTTGCTATACAAAATATTCTATTAAAATATTTAATTTAATTCTTCTAAAAAATGTATAAGAATCTCTGGACTCTATATACAAAACTATCTTCACAGCAGATCTGAAGAATAAAGCATCTTGGTCCAGTTTGTAAACATATTTAGAAAAATATTTTTTAATTCTCACAAAACGGCAAACTAGAAAATAGCACTTAATAAAATATAAAATATTGAATTGCAAAATATATATGCATATATAATTGCAAAATATTGAATTTTAATTAATTCGATGTCATTTTGATGGTTTTAGCATCATTTTATTAATTTAATAATAGTTTCGTCAATTTAGCGACATTTTAAAAGATATCCAAATTTATCGCCAAGTGGGACTGTAGAACTGGCAGTCCCACTGGCGACAAATTGACAAAACAGCATCACAATAATATCCCCTAACAAAACACAATTAATTTCATTTATTTAGCGCAATTTTATCAATTTCAAGATACTTTTATCAATTCGGCAACATTTAAAAAATTCGCTAAATGTGTTACTAAGTAGTACGGTTGGACTGACAGACAAATGCTACGGAAACATCATTTCAGTACTCTCTTCTAGCAAAACAAAATTAATTCAATTGATTTAGCGTCGTATTTATCAATTTGGCGGTATTTCCGCCAATTTCTTAACGTTTAAGAAAAGTTGCTAAGTTAGCGATATCCCGCCAAATTCGTAGATCTATTTTTTGCAGACCTAAAGAGCTAAATATACTGATCCCGTTTGTATATACTAAATGAAAACACTAAAATTATATTAGAAGATATACCCGTTCGACTCTTATTCTGTTTCAACAATCGGCTAAATGAGTTTATTGGCTAAAAGACAATATACGAATTTATTGACTAAACACAGTATATAAGTTTGAAAACTCTTTGCCAAAATAAATGAAAGTTATGCACGCAGACCGTAATTAATATAATTAAAAGAAAAATCAAACAGTTCATTTATAAGATATATTTTTATATCCATTTATTTATTATTTAAATCGAAAAAATAATAACAAAAATTAACAAATATATTTGATTTAATTGCGTTGCTGAGCAACATGATAAAGAATCTTTCTTATAAAATGCTGATAATTAAATAACCATTTTGATATCAAATACTTTTCATTGTTGAGTAAGAACCTGAGAAAAATAAACTATGGTGATAGAGTTTCCATTTAAATGCATGTTTCAAACCTGCGATTTTCAAAAGTGACTGATAAGCGCAATAAACTCCAACGAAACTCAGAGATAGAGTTTCAATTCACTTTCACGTTTTAAACCAGTGATTTCCAACCTTTTTCGTTTTAAGGAACCAGGGAGTTAAAAAGGAGAACTCCTATGAAAGTTTTGTTTTGTATTAATATCTCCATATTCCCTGATCATAGAAACTCGAAATATGGACTAAATTTTAAGTGGGGCTATTTTAAGCCTACCCACAAAACTTCATTAAATTCGGTTCAGCTGTTCTCTCGTGATGATGATACGAACATACATACAGACAGACAGATTTCAATTTTATTTATATAGATTCCGTATGAAGAACGTGTATACTGCTAGTACTATATCAAATGTAAAATATGCCTGTCTGTTTATTTTGTTTCATACACAAATCCACAGCTTTTGACGGATTCTTTTAACATTTGGCAGAGTTATTCTCCAAGTCACCATGGGTAACCCAGTGTTTTTGTTTTTATTTTCGTGGGGAGGGGTCAAAATATAAATAAAAAAAACCTTCTATAGGAAAAGCAAAGCAGGCGATTATTTCCAAAAATTTAATTGCTGAAAATGGCATCATGTTGCTTAGCAACGAAGTTAAATCAAATGTGTTTATACGACAGACAATTTTTATTTCCTTTTCCCGTTTTAAATAATAAAGTGATAAAAAAAATAAATTTTATAAATAAAAGATTATATTATTGATTGTGTTATATCATAGTTACGGCTTTGTAATATAAGTCCATCGGAATAATTGATATTTTCAATTTCTTTGGTCATCTATATTATTTTGGCAAAGATTTTTCAAATTAATATATTTTCTATTGTGTTAAACAGATTTTTGAAACAGAATAAAAGTGGTATGAATTGAGTGCATCTTTTCCTGCCATTTAGATGTCTTTTTTGAGCAAACTTCATATTCTTTGCAAATATATTTTCAAACGGGACCAGAATGTTTTGTTCTTCAGATCTGCCTGTGAAGATAATATTGTATAACGAGAACAGAGATTCTCATATGCTACTTTTAAAGAGGCATTTAATTAGATATTTTAAGAGAATTTTTTGAAGAACAATATCATTAGAATACTTCTATAATTTGTACAAATTAACTCACGAGCAACGTCAGGTATCTGTTAGTTGGTATTTATTCTACACTTTGGACAGACAAATATTGTTAAACTCTTCCAAATATTTTCTTTGAATTTATGTGGAACATTTGTTTTAGTGCCTTTATAAATACGCCAAATCGCTGCAGCAAACCACAAGAAATTATTTTGTACAAACGATCCACTTCACTCTATGACTTGGAACTCTGTTTCGACAATTTTAAGAAAGAAAAACTTCCAATTACAGAAATAAGTATCTGACTTCCTTAGCTTGTTAAAACTAAAGAAATTAATAACTTTGAAAGCAATCAGAACTTCACGTTGAAATGTTAATTATTTTATATAGATTATCCGCAAAAAATGAAGTTGTTGCCGTTATCTACAGCTAGTATTTCAGCCTGTCAGGTGAAATAACACGTAAAGAATAAAGTTAAAACTTACTTTAATCTTACTTAAAAGATAACGATGCCTGTGTGTGAATGTGTGTATGTATGTGCAGTGCATAGCGGGAAATCTAAGCATGGTACGATCATAAAGTCTTGCTACACAAGTACTTCAGGATCCAAACATGTGCACCTTGGCATTATGTCTTTAAATTTTGATTTAGTTTTTTAGTTATTTTATGTTTTAGCCCGATTTACAACGATTTTGGCCAATATTCCTACAAATCGATTCCTTGACCGAAAATATTATCACCTGGTTTGCAGCTTGACACCATCGGAAAGGCTGCAATTTTTTTCTTTGAAACACGTGATATTTAAAATAATGAACTTTTCATTGCTTTATCCGAAACTGCTATTAATGATATATTTGTCCCGATTTTCGATAAAAATCTTCCTCATAACTGATTGTAATAATCCACGTAATATCTTGCTTTTTGAATCCTTATTTATTTATATTTATCCATTTATGACTCCGTTTGTAATTGTGACCCTGCCCAAAACCTCAGTTTCGGGTGGCGCCTCATTCTCGACTCTTTGAGAGTTAAATCATTGTCTGAATTCTTTAAACATCTAAATTTGCCATTTTTGTATTTCATTTCTGCTGTGTCAATTTTAAAATTATATATTATTTTTCATCACAATATTTTTCCCTTGGAAAATTTGGCAATTAATGATATATAGATTTTGTTCGCGGTTTTTGACTGGATTTACGAAGCCGATTTATCGTTTTCTCTTAGCATATGCCCCTGATGAAGAGCATTTTACTTCCGATAGAGCAAAAGGTTTATAATAATAATAATAAATACTTTTATTCCACGGTGTTTCATTTTGTAAATTTCATATTTACGAAGCCAATTTATCTATTTCTCTTAGCATATGTCCCTGATGAAGAAAGTCTTACGTTCGAAAGAGCAAAAGGTTTATAATAATAATAAATACTTTTATTCCACAGTGTTTTATGTTGTAAATTTCACATTTACGAAGTCAATTTATCTATTTCTCTTAGCATATGCCCCTGATGAAGAACGTTTTACGTCCGAAAGAGCAAAGGGTTTATAATAATAATAAATACTTTTATTCCACGGTGTTTTATTTTGTAAATTTCATATTTACGAAGCCAATTTATCTAGTTCTTTTAACATATGCCCCTGATGAAGAAAATTTTACGTTCGAAAGAGCAAAAGGTTTATAATAATAATAATAAATACTTTTATTCCACGCTGTTTTATTTTGTAAATTTCATATTTACGAAGCCAATTTATCTATTTCTCTTAGTATATGCCCCTGATGAAGAACATTTTACTTCCGATAGAGCAAAAGGTTTATAATAATAATAATAAATACTTTTATTCCACGGTGTTTCATTTTGTAAAGTTCATATTTACGAAGCCAATTTATCTATTTCTCTTAGCATATGCGCCTGATGAAGAAAGTTTTACGTCCGAAAGAGCAAAAGGCTTATAATAATAATAAATACTTTTATTCCACGGTATTTTATTTTGTAAATTTCATATTTACGAAGCCAATTTATTTATTTCTCTTAGAATATGCCCCTGATAAAGAAAAATTCACGTCCGAAAGGACAAAAGGTTTATAATAATAATAAATACTTTTATTCCACGGTGTTTTATTTTGTAAATTTCATATTTTAGACGTGGTACCGTAATATTATTATTCGTCTATACACCCCTACGATATTGAATAGAAATCCGTATTTTTATACATTCAGTCAACGCAAAATCCCGATAAATCAAAGTGAAATTCCGTGCCGCGACTGCCTATTTTCAAATGAAACGCTACATTTGTTTGAAAACTTCGACAGAGACGGAGTATTCAATTCAGGAAAGATGCAGAAAATATTTTTGTCTGGCGTCATCCGTCAAATAACTACCGATATTCTATTTTAAGTTTTTATCGAATCAGATTCCAGAGAAGTGATAGTATAGCAACCCCTTTTTCCCCGTTAGCTTTCACGGTTTATGTAAAAAGATTATGCTGCGTGCCAACAATTCAAATTCGACACTTCAATAAATTGACACGATTGGGTGTACTGAAACGCGAGTTGGCCATTTTCAGCTTGCCTTGTTTTAAGTCCATCGATGTATTGACCGAATATAAGACCAGAACCGTAGCAACGGTACTGCAAGAGGCATCCTAGCCCTAGGCGCAGTATCGATATGGAGAGCCTTCAAGCATCTTCTTGTAGTAATTTCAGTCGAGGTAGATAAATTTAAAGACGTGACTACTGATGAGTATACAGCGGGTGAGACACGAGGAAAGAAGTATCAGTGAGTAAAAATAAAAATGTGATTTATTACTCACGTATTTACTCACGTATTATTTATTACTTCCCTGCGATTTTTGAACAAATGAAATCAAACAGAAATGAAAATAGCATGCATCGTTGACTTTGATGTAGCTTACAGAAAATACATCAGAAGAATATCGCTCCAGTACTGAGCCTAGCCATAAAACATCGGCTATTAACATAACATAGCACTAAACCAACTACAAATATTACAAGAACTATCCAAGCAAGCTCGTTCTAAACATGGCTAATCAGCAGCAAAATATGGCTCAACACCAGCTAGCTAAATCTCAAGTGCCATTACCAGCACCGAGCATTTATACCTATCATCTATTATGACGCTTCCCGAGTATGCTAATTTCCCGTGATACGGAAAATTAGCATATTCCAGTCAACTAAGATAAAATCTGCAGGAACTCATATGTAACTCAACTCGGACACTAAACAAATGATCCTGTAATCCAAACAGTTAACCGGAAATAACCAATGCTTAAACTTTGACCGTAACGCTCTCACTGTACATTGTTTCTTGTGGTGTCTAACACTTCTTACATAATAAAGGAAGATATGTGTGTGTGTGTGCGAAATCTGAGTCATAAGGCCATGTAATTTGGAACAAAGGTTTTTTTTTCATATATATATTGAATTAGTTTTGTAGTTATATTATGTTTTAACACGATTTTCAAACAAATTAGTTCCTTAGCGACCGAAAATATTTTTTTCTATCTTAACACCATCGAAAGATAGAAAAATTATTTTTCAAACAAACTTTGAACGGAATCCATACTGTGATGACAGAGGGTATAATTTATTCTATGAAGATTTAGTACAAGAAATAAACGTTAAGTCGAAGCTTGGACAATAAAAGATTAGCGCATGCTAGAAATGAAGCACAACTGCAGACGACAAGCTGACACCAAGACTTGACAGTAAATTCGCAATAATTTATGATGGGGCTATTTAGAAGTCCTACACACGTCGTGAGGTCACGTGGTTCTGTGAATCTCGGGGTGTAACGCCAAGGGGATCAACGGACAACAGCGTCTTTCACACAAGCGCTCCAGCCAATTAACAAAAGGTGGGAAAAGACGGCGGAGCCAATGAAAAACCATGTGAAAAATACAAATGTGATATAGAATTGAAGATGATATTGAAGTGAGTGGTAGAACAGAGAGCATGTAACCAATATAGTTGCAAACTAGGCGAGTTCAAGGGAGCTCCAAGTACCAATGACGACAAATTGTATATCTAGATACTCCTGCAAATAACTGTGTAAAAGGTACCCATTTTATTTTCCATAAGGAATAAAAATTTGATTCCTCATGAAAAATAAAATGGGTACACTTAACGATACTCAACATACTGTTATGAACGTATAAAATGCCCTCTTCACTGGAGTCTCTTTTGAAAACCAGACGGTAAAACACTCGTACCACAATCTTTCCTATGACATCAATCTAGGATTGCCAAATGCTGAAATCTGGAGGAGGATGTGATGAAGTAAAATTCACATAAATACAATACTAACACTTACCAATAGTGTCTTCCAGTGGACTCAGGGATTGTATAATGAAATCGAATAAAAGATCAAATACATTGCGAGGGAACAGAAATTATGCATGTTAATTGCCGAATGCATGCGAATTATGAATGTTTATAATTGCCTAATTTTAATTCAAAATCATTGTAAAACAAGAAAGATCAATCATGCTTAAAGCATTGATTATGAAACACTTTCCAACTTCAATGCAATTTTATTTAAAAAAGTCGAAAATGCAATACATTCCTCGGTAATATTTTAAAACTTATCACAATACTACATTGATTTATTATATTTGAAAACTTATACCTTCATTGAAAAAAAAGAACTTCATTCAAATAACGGCATTGAAATATAAATTGCCTGGTTTAAATATCTCTAAAATGCAATACATTCCACGGTAATATTTTTAAAACTATCATAATACTACGATAATTTATTATATTTGAAAACTTCATCGAAAACAACTGAAATAAATTCAAATGACGTCATAGAAAAAATAACACGCCTGGATCTCTCTATAAAAGCGGGATTTCATTCATAACTTTCTCCATTTCATTCATCACAATACTATAATAATTTATTTTATTTAAAAATTAAGACCATGGAGCTACAATTCATAAACTTTATGCTTAAAACTTCATCGAAAAAAATCGTCCTTCTGTTTATAAAATCAATTAATATTTCATTCATATCAGCCATGCAGACTCCATGGACTGAATTATGTTGTGTTAAAGAAATACAGTAATTCTAATACAACTCATTCTACATATTTTGCTGTTTACATTTTACATAGGTGAAAAATAGGCTTAGTTGTAGAAATAATCAAATTTGAATGAGAATTTAAACTCAAATATATTGTCATTGTGTTGTTTTAGTATGTAGATGCACAGAATTTAAGCGGAAATAAAGTAGTTTTAGGACGGATGCAACACTCAATATGAATTAAAAAGAACTTTAAAAAATCACGATTTTGAAACAAGATGGATGCCATATATCATTTTAAAGTGGGTCATGTGATCGTTTCATATCATGGTCACGTGATCGTTTCATATAAGATATGTAATTATTATTTTAACTTTTATTTAAAAAACTACTGAATATATTTCGCTGAATTTTCTTTTTTTTTATGGAACAATTTGACTATTACCTAAAATTTTCGAAGCAGTTTGTGAATTTTAAATCCGCTTAAAAAATGTTTGAAAAATTAAGTCCCATAGGGCTCCATGTATTTCATTTTTTCAACCCGGGTTCAATCCAAAACTAATTGGGTGATATTATTCATTTATATTCCCATAGGTCCTACAGACCGTCTGAACAACATACTAAAATTTCATTTTGATTAAGTCATTTTTACGGCAGTTATCGTGCTAACGGACAGACAGACAGACAGACAGACAGAATGAACAAAGTCATAAACACTTTTCAACTTTGTTGTAAAGTGTTAATAAAATTGAAAGATAAATAATTTTATGGGGGGGGGGGGGGTTATTTGAAAATCTTGACAAGCATTTGAATTAAAGAGAAATTTATATTTTGTAATTGAAAATTTCTAAATTCTGCTTGCATAAGTGGGATTTTATAAATATATTTTAATTTTCAGACATTATTTGACTAATTTAATTTAAATTCATCATAAATCATGGTTGATAAAGATGCATTTATATAGTTTTGCAGTAACATTAATGAAGAGTTTATATAAATTAAATTTGATTATACCATCCGACACAAGCCATAGATCTTCGTATAATCCCACCTATGCTTTCCTAATTAAACTAAAGGGACGGAATTGCAAACTCTTATAGTGAAAGCGATTTATGCATGTTAATTGCCTAAATTTAATTCAAAATCATTGTAAAATTGAAAGATAAATAATTTTATGGGTTTTTCTTTTTTATTTGAAAATCTTAACAAGCATTTAAATTAAAGAGAAATTTATATTTTGTAATTGAAAATTTCTAAATTCTGCTTGCATAAGTGGGATTTTAAAAATATATTTTGATTTTCAGGCAGTATTTGACTCATTTAATTTAAATTCATCATTAATCATGGTTGATAAAGATGCATTTATATAGTATTGCAGTAACATTAATGAGGTATTTATATAAATTGAAAATTTTTAAAATCTACTTGCATTTAGTAAGATTTAAACTGAATTCTGTTACTGTGGTAATAGCAATTAAAGGCGGTATCAAATGTGGTGATTAAATTAAAGGTTAAATTCTCATGTGATGATTTCATTAAAGAAGAAATTTAAGTGTGGCAAAATAATATAAATTAAGGGATATTAATCAAATATTTGTGTTGTGTTGAAGTCCGCAATAGCTCATCTATGAATTTCTTGTTGCCCTTGCTGAAACTGAAAACTTATACATTGTTATAAATTATTTTTACTTCGTTTAAAGGAAATTCTTTTAGTGACAAAAATACATTGACTGTTTTAAAGTTTTACATATTTTCAAGATGAAAAAACCTTGGGTCAATCTGCTGGTTAATCAATAAAACATGCCAATTTTTAAAAACTATATATTATCTATAAGAAAAAATCGAGAATTTTATTAGTCTTGAAATTATAAAAACGTAATGAAACGAGCTAGAAAATAAAACAATCATATATAAAAAATTTCGCATTACATTTAATTGAGAAGAAAAATCTCTTTAACATAAAGTACCACTAAAGTCACATTCTTTTTATTTATGACCAAATTTTCCTTGAAATGGCCACTTGCTTTTATGCAATAAACCGCGTTTTATATAATGAGCAGTAATTCACACAGTTTCCCGTTTGAACGCTATCTTATATTTCTCTTCTATTTTGCCACTTTTAGAATGGCTAAAAGTGTAGAAATACTTGAAATATCGTCTGTAAATGATTGTTTAAAATATATATTTGCAGAAAATTTGGAAACGACAGCAGGAGAATGTGATATTACATATTTTATGAATTATTAATGAGTGTTATAATGTATTATGATTTTTTTTCCTTTCTTATATCCAAAACGTAAAACATCTCCATGAAAGTGACACACGTTAGTGACCTGTAAAAGATGTCATTTGCTTGTAAATAACAAATCATATATAAAACAACTGTTTCCGTTTACCTTTTTTACCATTATTATATTGTTATTACCATAATTATCTTTATTTATAGCGCGTTTTTGATTTGGGAAAGAAATGATATTCGAAACACTTAAAGCTTATACTTTATCCGATCACCCTGAAAATCAATAGAATTCTGATATTTATCGATTGAAATATTCTTCAAAAATTTCATTCGTTTTGCTTAATTTCTTAATGAGATGTGACCACAGGCTATTATTTATTATACGACTCCCTGACACAACACACATACCATACCAATCTTTAACATAATGCAATTAATATACGCTCCCTTACACTCCCTAATAACAAATTTATCAACTTTAATAACACAGACTTTTAATTTCAAGTTTTCAATTACTAGTCATACCATGGAGGTAAAAGGGATTCACTCTCTCTAACTTCGTGGATCATACAATTCATGTCAAACTAATCTATCTATAAATCAATTTTGCATTCATTTCATACAAAACATGAATTTTAAGATAAAAAGGAAGTAAGTCTCTCTAACTCCATGGATTAAATATTCAAATTCTGACTTTTTAAATTGAGACCTCTCAATATTAACTTTCCTATTCAGCTGAATCATGGAGGTAAAGAGATAGTCTCATCTCTAACTCCATGAGCTGAATATAGTTTTCTGCTTAGTTTCTTCAGGCATTAAATTCCCATGACCATGCATGAACAGCATGTTGTGGCGACCGGAGATATAAACCCTTTATTTCACCTCGATGGGCTACACAGACGAATTGGGTGTTGTCTTTTATTATATAGGATATTTTCTGAAATTTATTTCATTTAAATAAGTATATGGTTTATGTTTTATTAAAAGGTTGTACAATAATTAATCCGCGTGTGTCTGGGAATATTAGGAGTGCAAGAGCTATACCTTCATTCTGATAATGATTGTAAAACAAACAGAACTAAATGCTATGGAATATCAATCGATAGGTAAAATACACTTTGTACAAAGGATAAGGAAAACTTGAGCAACGTATATAAGCACAAATAAAATGATAATGCAGTATACAACTGTTTGGAGGATACGTTGGATACCCTTCATCAATGCAAGAGAACCAATAAACCCAAAGTCCTAAAGAGGAATGGGTACAAAAGAAGATACAAAGGGGATTATATACCCAATACCAGGTTTAAGAGAAAGTCAGTCAGTTGCTATTCGTGCTGCTTTCTGATTGGCTCTCTATTAATCCAGATATTGGGTATATAATGCTTGAAAAAGTCGAACAGAGACTCAGAATGATATTATCATTCCGGAGCAGTTTGGATTTCGGCCAAAACACTCCACCACTCATCAATTGCTGAGAATGGTAGAGTACATATCTTCTGGACTTAATAGAAAGACACCGACAGCTGCGATTTTTCTTGACATGCAAAAAGCATTTGATAAAGTATGGCACTGTGGATTAGCATACAAATTGATTACTCTAAAAGTCCCTGACGCTCTTGTCAAACTTTTAATCTCATACCTAAATAACAGGCACTTCCAAGTTAGAGTAAAAGATAACTTGTCTACACCCAAGCTCATTAAAAGTAGTGTACCGCAGGGATCCATCCTGGGGCCGACACTCTTTAACATATATCTAAATGACATCCCCAGGACCTCAGACACAGAGCTGGCACTCTATGCAGACGACAGTGCGATACTTGCAAAACACCCTTACGTTTCAGTAATGCACAGACAGCTACAACAACACTTAGACATACTCCAAACATGGCTGGAAAAATGGCGAATAAAATTAAACCCCAATAAATGTCATTGGATTTATTTCTCTAGAAAACGTAAACCTCCGCCGCCTCTGTACATAAACAATCATTCCCTAAAAGCGGAAAAATCTACCAAATACCTAGGTGTAACGATAGATTCTCACCTAACCTGGAAACAGCACGCAACGAACTTAATCAAAAAAGCGTATATGGCCACAGGAGCCTTATACCCAATGATAGGAAACGGAAATCTAAGTTATCAAAATAAACTCCTAATTTATAAATCGGTCATCCGCCCGGGAATGTTATATGCAGCACCCGTATGGGGATATGCCTGTAAAACTACTATAGACTTACTAGAGACAAAACGAAACAAAACCCTAAGGATTACAAGGAAAGCCCCTAGATACTTAAGAAACTTGGTAATTAGGAAAGACTTCAAAATAAAAACTGTTAGAGCCCAAATTAAAAAGTTAGCGCTTAAGTTCTATAAAAATCTGCCATCTGTTCCAAATGAACTACTATTCAATCTGCATGACTATGATCATCGCAAGGCCAAATCACGTAAGAGACCCCGCGCGGTACTTAATATTGAAAATCGGAATTAGGTAAGTCCCTCTTTAAATAGTTGAAATTAAATAAAAACTGCGATCAATGTTTTCTAAAAAAAAAAATGTTCTTAAACTCTAAACTGCCAAATTGCCAGGAAATCCTTAGATCTGCATCAACTCCCCAAAATTACTCAAACTCTAAATGTGCAACAAACTGCCACACTAGGAGCTAGGTCAAATAATAAAAACAGTAAATCAAAAACCTCGAACCTCCAACTATGGGCAAATGAAATAATGTCACGGTATGAAGATAAGAACCTCACCTAGAGATTGGAGATTAAAGGCGCTTCGCGTCTGGTGTTCTTTTCTGGACGAAATCCTCTTACAGAGACTCAAGCTGAGAGTGGTAGAGTACATCTTCTGGACTAAATACCAAGACACCCACAGCTGCAATTTTCCTGGATATACAAAAAGCCTTGAATAAAGTGTGTCACTATGGTTTAGCATAAAAATTGATCTCTCTAAAAGCCCCTGACGCACTAGTCAAACTTTTAATTTCATACTTAAATAACAAACACTTTCAAGTCAGAGTTAAAGATAGCTTATCTACACCCAAGCTCATAAAAAGTAGTGTACCGCAAGGATCCATCCTGGGTCCGACACTTTTTAACATATAACTGAATGGCATCCCCAGGACTCCAAAGACCGAGCTGGCACTCTATGAAGACGACAATGCAATACTTGCAAAACATACTTATCTCTCAGTAATGCACAGACAGCTACAACAACACTTAGACATACTCCAAACATGGCTGGAAAAATGGCGAATAAAATTAAACCCCAATAAGTGTCATTGGATTTATTTCTCTAGGAAGCATAAACCCCCGCCGCCTCTGTATATAAACAACCAAGCACTTCGCGCGAAAAAATCAACTAAATACCTAGGTGTAACGATAGACTCCAACCTAACTTGGAAATTGAACGTAACAAACATAATCAAAAAAGCGCATAATGCCACAGGAGCTTTATACCCAATGATAGGAAACGGAAATCTTAGTTATAAAAACAAACTTCTAATATACAAATCGGTCATCCGCCCGGGAATGCTGTATACAGCACCCGTATGGAGTATATGCCTGTAAAACTAACAGAGACTTCTTAGAAACAAGACAAAATAAAATCCTAAGGTGTATCCGGAAAGCCCCTAGATATTTAAGGCACTCGGTGATTACAAAAGACTTTAAAACAAAAACTGTGAGAGCTCAAATTAAAAAACTAGCGCTAAAATTCTACGACAACCTGCCTTCAGTTCCAAATGAACTTCTATTCAGTCTACCTGACTATGATCATCACAAGGCCAAATCTCGTAACAGACCCCGTGCAGTATTTAACCTTGATTAACCGGATTTAGGTAAACCCCTTCTCTAGCAACTGAAATTATTTAAAAATCGCGATGAATAATTTTCAACCTTAAAAATGTTCTTAATCCTTAAACAGCAAAATTGCTATGTAACCTTCAGATCTGCATCCCCCCCCAAACTGACTAAACCCAAATGTGCAATAAACTACCACACTAGAAGCCAAGTCAAAAATAAAATAGTAAATAAAAAAAAATTCGAGCCTCCATATCATGGGTCAATAAAATAATGTCACAGCATGAAGATAAGAACCATATGTTGAGATTGGAGATTAAAAGCGCTTCGAGCCTGGTGCTCTGTCCTGCACAACAAATTCACTAGTCACAGAGACTCACATTCCAGAGATTGAGTAGTAAATTACCAGCAGATGCTGAGCATTAAAAGACACTAAAGCCCAGATGCTCTGCGTGGGTACAGTTAATATTTTATTACAATTAAATTACAAAATTTCATAACAGTCAATTGACACAGAAAGTAGGAGCATGTTTTTGAAATAACTGTGCGTTTAACTCAGGTACAAAATAATCCCTTGCCTCCAGATTTTATTTTGTATATTTCTGAACTTCTATCCCATCGTTCACCCTCGCGTTCTCTGACAGACAAGAAACGCCAAAATAACTAAACATCTGCTATAAAATGCGAAATTATTTTATTTTTTTTGACATTAGAAAAATGTCATAAAATGTCCCGAAAGATAACATAATCAGGTAACAAAAAAAATTGTCATTACATATAATTGATGAGAAAAATCTTCGCAACATAAAGTACCCTTAAAGTCGCGTTGTTTCAATTTATGACCCAATTTCCTTCAAAATGGCCGCCCATTTTTATGTAATAATGCGCATTTCACATAATGAGCACAGACGAGGAGATAGTTTTCCCTTCCACTTGAATCTTTATATTTTGTCTTTATTTGTCCATTTTTAACGCGGCTAAGAGGATGGCAAATACTTATTGCTGCGTCTGAAAATGATTGTTAAAAATGTTTATTTGCAAAAAAGGAGAGGCAGATAATGTCTTGCAGGTAAATATGGCATTACATGTTTTATGACCCACTTAATATCGACAAACAAAGAAACTGTAAGTGCCGAAACAAATAGTATTTTTATGCATTCTTATTCAAAACAGCAAGGTACGGTTTATTTCCATAAAATATAAAAATTGTTTCGTCATCAATATAAATAAAATTATATATATATGTGTGTGTGTATGTGCATGGGCGTATTTAGGAGGGTCAGGGGGTACCAAAGTACCCCATTCGAGTATTGTTAATTCAATTAGAAGGAATTTCTTACAGAACATTTTAATACCATTACAAGTGAACGAAGGGGTTTGAACACAATTTCGATAATATCAATGCATTTCCGCATTGCGAAATAATTTGATCGCAAAAATCTGATATAAATTTCATGCAATATGAGAGAAAAAAAATACAAAAAATTTTGGAATTAGAAACATTCAGCCACAATTGCGTGTTTTCTCCCACGTGTATAATTATAGAAACAATTTAAACTTATACCTAACTGGAAAATATAGTAACATTTGATATGTTTATGAATGTCTAATTTGTTTGTTTGGTTGTTCTGTCTCCAGGAGAGCAGGAAATTATCAAAAAAGGGGAGGGGGATTTTTAAAAGGGGTGCATACTAATTTTTAAAACATGATGCATATTAATTTTTAAAAGTACCATTCCATCTAATTTTTAAAAGTGCTATACACACTACTTAACTTTAAACTGCAGATTTAGCAAAGAAGTAGAATAAATGGCTTGTGATTTGCGATTGTTCATAAAATATTTTCATAGAAGATACCGGATAATCTTTTAACATAAGAAAATTAGGCAAATGCTGGAACCTGCGATTTTTAATGTACTAATTTCTCTAACACCACCAAAATTTCGGATAACTTTTAAAATAGTTGTTTTTACTCTTCCAATAGAACTTGTGTTTCTGTGAAAGCCGTTATGTATCTCTATGTGCGCAAAAACATTAAGCGAGTACAATTATGAATACCTTTCGAATACTTTGGGTACTCGAAAAATAAGAGTAGTATTCTATCGTAGGATTCTATTAACCCCCCATTCTCCGTTCATTCAGAAAAAATCAGGAAGCATACATATAAGGGGATAAAATAGAATATGTGTGAAAAAAAAGTGGAATTTTACGTGACGGTTGCAATCAATTGATCACAATTAACTGATTAACTATATAATTAATTATACAACCAGGTTACAATTAATTTATTAACTATTAAAATGTAAAAGTCTTATGCAAAATGTTTGGGTCCATGAAATAAGTGGGGAGGATTATAAGCAGATTTCTTAAAAAAATTTCTTCAAATTTTCAGAGAGGCATTTTAGTTAAGGAATATTTTAGGAGTTATAAGGTATGTTTTTGGTTATAGAAACTCTTCACAATACCCAAGATGTATACAATTTCTCTTCTTAGGACAAAAAGAATCTGTATATGTGCTCCGTTGAGCTCCAAGGACTCCGCAGAAGCATAGAAAGCTAAAGGACACTTTCACACAATTGAGTCCATTATTCCCCACGTACATATGTGCCGTACCTAAAGCTCACATAGTAAAAGTGGCAGAGGTTCTGTGATCAAGTTATTTTTAAAACAGGGCTCCACGGGAGAAAACGTGTGGCACAAGGGTGGGACAGTCCTGTGGTTAGATCGCGGGGATTGCACTCGGACGACCTGAGTTCGATTCCTGGCATTGCCCAAACTGACCCTGTGCTTACGCTGAGTACGGGCGCGTTAAATATATTGGTCCGAAAATTCTTCCGAGTAAATGAGTAAGTTAACTACAGGGACTGTACCCGCTTCCCTACGCAAAGGGATACAGTCCCTGTGGATGCCCCCCCCCTCATTGTTCCGGTCTAAATTGGATGGCACCGTCTCGATCGTCCAAACAGGTAACTTACACCTTCGGGTAGCTTGGATGGTCTCAGTCGAAGAAGAAAAACCGTGAGAACCACTGATCTAGATAAAATGAAAAGAATAACTACTTTTAATCAAATTATGGAATTTTATATTTTAATCTTGTACCATAACATCCTTGAAACTGTTATTCTTTAGGATACCCGAATTGAAAGAATAAAATAAAAATTAATGGGAAATAAGCATGGTTTTAGGAACGCGAAGACCAACATTAAAGTGTTTATACCAAATACGTAGAGCAAATATAAAATGCTTCTTAGACTTGAAACAGTTTAAAAAACCAATTTTTTCCATCTATGTAAAAAAAAAAAAAAACTTCTGAAGAACTGCATGTATACATGTTTACCAAGCATAGCTTTCTTATTTCCAGATTTAAGATTAGCTCAGTGTACAGCTAAATGTCGCAAATTGTACAAGTATCAATTTCCTGACCTGCAAATGAAATACCAAAACTTATCCTACTTGAAGACATAAATGATTGATTTGCTTGTAAGAGAAATAGTTCTCAGGATACGCAATAGATGGGGCAGTATATAGAAAAGTTTAAGGAAAGACAGCGCCATCTATTGCTCATCCCATGGACTATTTCTCTTTGTAACAAATCAATCATTTACGTCTTTTTCATGTTGGAGAGGCTTTAGTATTTTAGTTGCAGATAAAAAATATGTTTCAACACAAATTAGGTACAGATTGAATATCAGATTCAACATTCTCGAGTTTATTAATTAATAATATATTGTTCTATGTGGCTAGAGGAGTAAAGTTTCCACGTACAACAAGTCGTGTTTTTTTCAGTCGTCAAAAATTTTTTGCTATCCTTTATAATCCATCCAGCTGGTATATATTTGAAACAAAGGTCGTTAGTTCCGTTCACCATGTGCGTAATCGTTTAACTCTTACAATTTACGTTAGCGCGTACAGAATGATTAGGCAAATTATTTTCACCAGGGTTTTTGTGTGTGTGTGTGTGTGTGCGTGTTGAAACGGCAATGTTTAGAAACAGTTTTAATATTGTTTCAAATGCGTTTGTTCAATTTCAGTTACTGGATGAAAAGTATCGTATTTTATCTTTATTTAAAATGATCCCTTTTTATTTTAATTATTTTAATTCTTATATTCCCATCCCCTTCCATTTTTACCCCCCCCCCGGTTTCCTAATTAACCATAAGCGTCTGTGTTATTATTTCTCTATTTAGATTTGGATATTTCTGAAAAAAATTTCAAGTGTGTCCGTTTTAATACTTTTCTTACAACTAAGGAAAAACGACAAATTTGGTATATTTTGCTTCACCTCTCCGAAAAATTAAAAATGTGATAATTCTCTCAAATGGGATTTTTCTCGTGTGTCCGATTTTTTGATGCCCTACTCGAATATTTTTTTCCTTTATTTCTCGGCATTCCATTTTATGACTCTCTCTCTTTCTCTTTTTTTAACACTTTACAACAAAGTTGAAAAGTGTTTCTGACTTTGTTCATTCTGTCTGTTTGTCCGTTAGCACGATAACTGCCGTAAAAATGACTTAATCAAAATGAAATTTTAGTATGTTGTTCAGACGGTCTGTAGGACCTATGGGAATATAAATGAATAATATCACCCAATTAGTTTTGGATTGAATCCGGGTTGAAAAAATGAAATACATTGGGCCCTATGGGACCTAATTTTTCAAACATTTTTTAAGCGGATTTAAAATTCACAAATTGCTTCGAAAATTTTATGTAATAGTCAAATTGTTCCATACAATATATAAAAAAAAATTCAGTGAAATATATTCAGTAGTTTTTTAAATAAAAACTAAAATAATAATTACACATCTTATATGAAACGATCACGTGACCATGATATGAAACGATCACATGACCCACTTCAAAATAATATATGGCATCCATTTTGTTTCAAAATCGTGATTTTTTAAAGTTCTTTTTAATTCATATTGAGTGTTGTATCCGTCCTAAAACTACTTTATTTTTGCTTAAATTCTGTGCATCTACATACTAAAACAACACAATGACAATATATTTGAGTTTAAATTCTCATTCAAATTTGATTATTTCTACAACTAAGCCTATTTTTCACCTATATCAAATGTAAACAGCAAAATATGTAGAATGAGTTGTATTAGAATTACTGTATTTCTTTAACACAAAATAATTCAGTCCATGGAGTCTGCATGGCTGATATGAATGAAATATTAATTGATTTTATAAACAGAAGGATGATTTTTTTGATGAAGTTTTAAGCATAGAGTTTATGAATTGTAGCTCCATGGTCTTAATTTTTAAATAAAATAAATTATTATAGTATTGTGATGAATGAAATGAATGAAATCATGCTTTTATAGAGAGATCCAGGCGTGTTATTTTTTCTATGACGTCAATTGAATTTATTTCAGTTGTTTTCGATGAAGTTTTCAAATATAATAAATTATCGTAGTATTAATTATAGTTTTAAAAATATTACCGTGGAATGTATTGCACTTTAGAGATATTTAAACCAGGCAATTTATATTTCAATGCCGTCATTTGAATGAAGTTCATTTTTTTCAATGAAGGTTTAAGTTTTCAAATATAATAATTCAATGTAGTATTGTGATAAGTTTTAAAATATTACCGAGGAATGTATTGCATTTTCGACTTTTTTAAATAAAATTGCATTGAAGTTGGAAAGTGTTTCATAATCAATGCTTTAAGCATGATTGATCTTTCTTGTTTATAATTAACCTGAAGTTTCAGTGATATTTTTCCTGTGTATGGATTAAAGTTTGGGTTTAGCTCCAAATAAATTTTCCAATTTTTTTCTTCTATTATTTTCCAAAATAGAGAAAAAAACATTTCTTCCTCCCCCATTTTTCTCTGTGACAGAGGGAAAAAATACATTGTTTTTCTCTTAGTTTTGATGTTCTATTCTTTGATATCCCCACTCGATTCGATATTTTTTATAATTTCTTTTATTTTTAAATCCTCATATTCACTCACTCCCCTTCTTGCTTTGATCATCTTCTTTTACTAAGCGACCAGAAGCGTACCTGTTATTTTTCGTATTTAGAATGGGATTCCTAAAAGCTGTTTCAGAATTTTTCGTCCATTCATTGCTTCTTTCAAAAATAAGAAAAAAAATGTGATATGGGCAACATATGACTTTCCTTATATAATGCAATGAATTTACTACTTCTACAGTAAAAAAATAGGTTTTTCTTACAGTAGATACTTACATTCTTTCCATATTGAATTTTCGACAATTAGTCGTCATTTTCATTGCTTTAGCGTCATTTTTATCCATTTGGCGAGATTTTCGTTAATTTGGCAACATTTCAAAAAGTCGCCAAGTTGGCGACATTCAGCCAAATTCGTCGCCAAAATCCTGTCTAGCGTTATGGACGGAGAAATAAGTTATTCGTATAGCAGATAAATGACTATTGGTGTTCAAATACAAAAGTATTACTCAAAGTATCTTTTCTCATGAATGGAACGAGCTAGATCCACGAGAATGATGTTACCAAATTTATCGCATGGTATTACATATGAAAAGTGAACATGTTTCTCAACAGTTAATATTTTTTTTTTAATTTATGGGATTTTTTGATAAATTTATTTGAAAAAAGTGCAATATCTCAAGAACGGTTCATGCTAGCGTTCTAAAGTTTATGTCAATCGTTTTCTAGGGAAAAATTACATAAGAAATGTTTATTTTCATAACTTTATTAAAGGCTTTGATTTTTTTTTTGATGATTTTTTCAAAATTTCACTCGAAAATTTAGGGGGGTTCTAAACATTCGATTACGTTTTAAAACAATAGACTTCCAGTATTCAGGCATTGTGAATTTTGTACCAAATTTCATTCGAATCGCTGCATTCGTTCGTGAGATATCGTCTCCACAGACTCACTGACACACACACACACACACAGACAGACATCACCTCAAAAATGTTCGATTCGTGATCAGGGATGCTTGAAATGTGCTCTCCCGTCGAAAACTCGAATTCGAATTTTCGACCCCGTCACAATACTTTCCTTATACATTATGTATATAAGGAAAGTAAAAACGAAAATGTTATGTTTTTGCAGTCCCCCCCCCTCCTCCCCCCCAGTGCAGTCAAAAACGAAACATTTAGCTTTTTCTCCATGTTTTCATATTGTTACAACGTATCCTCTGAAATCGCGGGTGTGCGCCCAGGATACAAAAATGAGTCCAAATTTCTGGATAACTAACATTATTTAAAAGCACAGCGTAAACAGGAACAATATACAGTTAAATAGAACGTAAATGCTACACTAATTTCACAAAATAACTGATACTACTCTCAAAACAGTGACAAAAGTCATAATTCAATGTAGCTCGTATCTCGTCGACTGCTCTCCGACTGAATGATGATTCGCTTTATAGCTAGGAACTCCATAGAAACTTCTGGAAATCTCTCATATCACGCTGAATATTGGTCATTTCAAGATGTTTGTCAAACCTTCTAGAACTCACCAAGTGTCACCAAATTGGCGATAAATCTACAAATCTGGAAACCTTCCTCCGAACTACAACATCTGGCAACCTTTGATTCACATCATAGTACTACAGGTGTTTTCTCCGTCTGGTGTTATTAGGTGTTTTCTCCATCTGGTTCTCAAAAGAAAATACATGTGTTTTCTCCATCTGGTTCTCAAATGAAAATACAATTGTTTTCTCCGTCTGGTTCTCGAAAGGAAATGTTACACGTTAGCAACAACATATTTATACTAACGGTTCACAAACTTTTCGACAAACGGACCACATTAAAAGTTTTCAAACATTTAATGAGCCAAAACAACGCTTCGTATAGGCGATCTAAAGTGCATATCATTCCCTTTCTGACGAAAAATTGCGTCTTAAATGATCATTTATTTATCATTATTGCAGATCCTGATTTTTAATGAATTTTTTTTTTCAGAAATTCATTTAAAAATTGCTGGGTGTTCCGAACATTCGATTGAATTAAAAATCAATAGATTTCCAGTATTCACTAATTCAATAAAAAAAAATCTGATGTGGGCAGCACATGACTTTCCTTATATAATGCATTGAATTTACTAATTTTACAGTAAAAAAAAAATAGATTATTTTTATAGTAGTTATTTATATTCTTACTAAGATATTGAATTTTCGTCAATGAGTCGTCATTTTCCATATCGTTATCATCAATGAGTTGTCATTAATTTAACGTCATTTTTATCCATTTGGCGAGTTTTTCGTTAATTTAGCAACATTTAAAAAATTCGCCAAGTTGGCGACATTCCACCAATTCGTCGCCAAAATCTCGCCAAGCGTTATGGACAGAGAAATAAGTTATTCTTACAGCAGATAAATGACTATTGGCGTTCAAATACAGACGTATTACTCAAAGTATATTTTTTCATGAATGGAACGAGCTGGATCCACGAGATTGATGTCACCCAATTTATCGCATGGCAGTACATATGAAAAGTGACCATGTTTCTCAATAGGAAATATATATTTTTTTATTTTATATGACTTTTTGATAATTTTTTTGAAAAATGTACAATATCTCGAGAACGGTTCATGTTAGCGTTTCAAAATTTATGTCAATCGTTTTCTAATGAAAAATTACATAAAAAAATGTCTATTTGCGTAACTTTATTTGCGGTTTTGATTTTTTGAATATTTCACTCGAAAATTAAGGGGGTTCTGAACATTCGATTGCGTACAAAAACAATAGACTTCCAGTGTTAACGGATTGTGATTTTTATACCAAATTTTTTTCGAATCGGCATATCGGTTCGTCAGTTATCGTCTCCACAGACTCACTGACACACACACATACTTTCACACACACACACACAGACATCACTTCAAAAATGTTTGATTCGTGATCAGGGATGCTTGAAACGTGCTCTCCCGTCGAAAACTCGAATTCGAATTTTCGACCCCGTCACAATACTTTCCTTATACATTATGTATATAAGGAAAGTAAAACCTCAGCGGTAGAGCGTCTGCTCGCCAGTATGAAGATTCTTGGTTCAATTTCCGGTTGGGGCAGCAAGGCTCTTTACAAGGGCGTCTGGACAAATCAACCCTGTAGGTCATTGCAACCCTGTAGGTTATTGCAACCCTGTAGGTTATTGCAACCCTGTAGGTTAGTGCAAAGATGAGATTAGTGCAAAGAAGCTCTGAAAGTGACCCCAGTAAATCTAGGTCGGATTCAGTAGACTGGGATATTGAACCCTGATATCAAATCAAAAGGACAACGTCTACGCAAAAAGCTAACCTGAAGGATAAAAATAGCATTATGAGGCTAACCTGAGATAAAAAATCTGATGTGGGCAACACATGACTTTCCTTATATAATGCAATGAATTTACTACATTTACAGTAAAAAAAAATAGGTTTTTCTGATAGTAGATACCTATATTCTTTCTAAGATATTGAATTTTCGACAATGAGTCGTCATTTTCATTGATTTGGCGTCATTTTAATCCATTTGGCGAGATTTTCGTTAATTTGACAACATTACAAAAAGTCGCCAAGTTGGCGACATTCCGCCAAATTCGTCGCCAAAATCTCGCCAAGCTTTACTGACAGAGAAATAAGTTATTCTTATATCAGATAAATGACTATTGGCGTTCAAATACAAAAGTATTACTCGAAGTATATTTTCTCATGAATGGAATGAGCTAGATCCACGAGAATGATGTCACCCAATTTATCGCATGGTATTACATATGAAAAGTGAACATGTTTCTCAATAGGAAATATATTTTTTTTATTTTATATGACTTTTTGATAATTTTTTTGAAAAATGTGAAATATCTCGAGAACGGTTCATGTTGGTGCTCTAAATTTTATGTTAATCGTTTTCTAATGAAAAATTACATAAGAAATGTCTATTTGCGTAACTTTATTAGAGATTTTGATTTTTTGACGATTTTTTCAAAATTTCACTCGAAAATTTAGGGGGGTTCTGAACATTCGATTACGTTTAAAAACAATAGGCTTCCAGTGTCTATGGATTGTGATTATTGTACCAAATTTCGTTCGAATCGGTAAATTCGTTCGTCAGTTATCGTCTCCACAGACCCACTGACACACACACACACACACACACATACTTTCACACACACACAGACATCACTTCAAAGATGTTTGATTCGTGATCAGGGATGCTTGAAACGTGCTCTCCCGTCGAAAACTCGAATTCGAATTTTCGACCCCGTCACAATACTTTCCTTATACATTATGTATATAAGGAAAGTAAAAATAGGAGGATGTACTCACTCAGATTGTCAATTGCACTCCAATATGGACGCCATCTGTGGACTCTGGTATATTAAGCGTCGATTATAAAATAAGGAAGTAAAAGAGCAGGAAAGAAGCTAACCTGGGATAAAAATCAAAGACATATATAGAACATCTTGTACATCACATACATTTTTTACGTCTATGGTAAAAATAGCAGGAGGTTGTCAGTCAGATTGCCAGTTGCACGCCTATTTAACATTAGAGGATGTTGAATGCAAAGTCCACTTCGACAATAACAGCTTACAATTCCATCTCAATAGCTCAACGTTAGAACGTCGGCTGGCCAGGAATAGAACGGGGAAGTACTCATCGTTCTATTCCCGGTTGGGACATCAAGGTTCTTTGCAAAGTACTTCATTAATAATAGCATAAAATGGTTGATAAAGAGTATCAACTGCATTCAAAAGCAAAATAAAGCCTTTTTTGCCATTTTATTTTACTAAAAACATTTTTCATAGTCCGATAAAGTTATGATTTGACAGTATCCTGATTCTCATTGATAGAGAGTATCTTAATATCATCCAAATGAGTAAGACAGGCTCGGTGACTAATTGATAAATTACACATCCCAAACATCTGATGGTAGAAATTTAAACTTTGCATACAAGTGAGAGTTGACCGATAAGTAATGAGAAAGATCTAAAATTTTGGAATTTTGTTCGACAAATTTATGATTCGTGAAATTTGTTCCAACAGTTTACCAGCTATTACTCGAGAACGACCAGATACATAAAATTCGTTTTCATACCAGCATACGCAGAAAAAAATATCTTAAATTTTCTTAATTAACTCGATTTGTGTATAACCAACCGTTTTCGGGATATTTCAATTTATAGTTATAGCAGACAATTATTACTTTCCTTATATACATAATGTATAAGGAAAGTATTGTGACGGGGTCGAAAATTCGAATTCGAGTTTTCGACGGGAGAGCACGTTTCAAGCATCCCTGATCACGAATCAAACATTTTTTAAGTGATGTCTGTGCGTGTGTATGTGTGTGTGTATGTGTGTGTGTGTGTGTGTGTGTGTGTGTGTGTGTGTGTGTGTGTGTGAAAATATGTGTGTGTGTGTGTGTGTGTCAGTGAGTCTGTGGAGACGATAACTGACGAACGAATGGACCGATTCGAACCAAATTTGGTACAAAAATCACAATCCGTAAACACTGGAAGCCTATTGTTTTTATACGTAATCGAATGTTCAGAACCCCCCTAAATTTTCGAATAAAATTTTGAAAAAATCGTCAAAAAATCAAAACCGCTAATAAAGTTACGCAAATAGACATTTCTTATGTAATTTTTCATTAGAAAACGATTGGCATAAATTTTAGAACGCTAACATGAACCGTTCTCGAGATATTGTACATTTTTCAAAAAAATTATGAAAAAATCACATAAAAAAAAAAATTCCTATTGAGAAACATGCTCACTTTTCATATGTAATACCATGCAATAAATTGAGTGACATCATTCTCGTGGATCTAGCTTGTTCCATTCATGAAAAAATATACTTTGAATAATACTTTTGTATTTGAACGCCAATAGTCATTTATCTGCTGTAAGAATAACTTTTTTCTTAGTGCATAACGCTTGGCGAGATTTTGGCGACGAATTTGGTGGAATGTCGCCAACTTGGCGACTTTTTTGAAATGTTGCCAAATTAATGAAAATCTCGCCAAATGGATAAAAATGATGCTAAATCAATGAAAATGACGACTAAGTGTCGAAAATTCAATATCTTGGAAAGAATATTAGTATCTACTATAAGAAAAACCTATTTTTTTACTGTAAAAGTAGTAAATTCATTACATTATATAAGGAAAGTCATGTGTTGCCCACATCAGATTTTTTTTTATATTATTTTGTAATTACATTTATTTATGCACTTTTGATTCCATTTCTAACCATGGCAACAGATTTACGCTTCAAATACCAAAATCGTCTGCTGGCTGTTCAAATAAAACTATTGAAAATATTTCTTAATGATTTATTATTAGATTAACATGTCTGAAAACGTTGAAAATAAAGCAACTTACAGTGATCGAAAATGAAATATTGTTTTACATACTGCAATTTCTATGTTAATAGAACAATAAAAGAACTGACGTGGTTGTCGAGTGGTCAAGGCGAGCGTTTCCGCAGCAATCGCTTGACCGCCGCGTTGTGGGTTCGAGTCCCACGTAAGGCATGGATATTTGTGTTGTGGGCGCAGTGTGTTCCGCCCCCCTCTGGTGCGCCTGGGGCAACGTCCTAGGACGGCTAAATGGTTCACATTCTAGCCGCTGACAAAGGCAAATGATGATGAGTCAAGTGCCTGGCCATTTGATTAAAAAAAAAAAAAGTACGCCATTTTTATGCATTAATTTGAAACGGTTTCCAATATTCCGAACTTTTATTAAGTGTATGTGCCGCACTGAATAGCCTAGCAGGGCCTGGGTAAAGCAGGGGCATGTGGGGCAGCTGCTCCTGGCCCCCGTGTCAGAGGGCTCCACATTAAACAATAGCAGCATCGAAGAATTAAAGACTGCGTCATGAAGAATGAAATATGCCGTTGGAATAGGTTTGCTCAGCAAAAAAATTTATTTTTAGAATATCTAGGGATATCTATGACGAACAAATTTAGCATATTGGCTTATCTTTGGAATATCTAGAACGTACTAATTTAACATATTGGCTTATCTTTAGAATATCTAGAACGAACTAATTTAGCGTATTGGCTTATCTTTGGAATATCTAGAACGTACTAATTTATGATATTGGCTTATCTTTGGAATATCTAGAACGTACTAATTTAGCATATTGGCTTATCTTTGGAATATCTAGAACGTACTAATTTAGCCTATTGGCTTATCTTTGGAACATCTAGAACGTACTAATTTAGCATATTTGCTTATCTTTGGAATATCTAGAACGTACTAATTTAACATATTGGCTTATCTTTGGAATATCTAAAACGAACTAATTTAGCATATTGGCTTATCTTTGGAATATCTAGAACGTACTAATTTATGATATTGGCTTATCTTTGGAATATCTGGAACGTACTAATTTAGCATATTGGCTTATCTTTGGAATATCTAGAACGTACTAATTTAGCCTATTGGCTTATCTTTGGAACATCTAGAACGTACTAATTTAGCATATTGGCTTATCTTTGGAATATCTAGAACGTACTAATTTAACATATTGACTTATCTTTGGAATATCTAGAACATACTAATTTAACATATTGGCTTATCTTTGGAATATCTAGAACGAACTAATTTAGCATATTGGCTTATCTTTGGAATATCTAGAACGTACTAATTTATGATATTGGCTTATCTTTGGAATATCTGGAACGTACTAATTTAGCATATTGGCTTATCTTTGGAATATCTAGAACGTACTAATTTAGCCTATTGGCTTATCTTTGGAACATCTAGAACGTACTAATTTAGCATATTGGCTTATCTTTGGAATATCTAGAACGTACTAATTTAACATATTGGCTTATCTTTGGAATATCTAGAACATACTAATTTAGCATATTGGCTTATCTTTGGAATATCTGGAACGTACTAATTTAACACATAACTTCTTGGCTCTGATGAGAAACTTGCCAATAATTTAAATTCCAAGAAAGTATGTAAAAACTTCGTTTTGTATTCTTTTTCTAGAATGCAATTATGTTATTGATAAAATATACTTATTCATTTTACATTTGTTGAGAGGTGAAGGGGGACCCTAAGAGGAATATCTTCCTTGAGACCCAATTAAGCTAAGTCGGGCCCTGGCCACTAGCCACGTGGGTGAAAATGGCTAATATTTACATATTTAGCAATAAAATTGAATTATAATTTAAGGGAACTTTAATTACCAATTAGTTTAATTGAGTTGCAGCATAATTTTCTAAATTAACATCTCAATATATTGAGTGATTTCCCCAATTTTCAAGTATTTGTGTTTCCGATTCTCGTACCCTGATTTTATAACCGTTCATTAAAGAACGAGAAAGATCAATCATGCATAAAGCATCAATTATAAAACACTTTCCAACTGAAATGCAATTTCATTTAAACATCTCCAAAATGCAATACATTCAGCGCTGATATATTTTAAATGATCACAGTGCTACAATAATTTATTATATTTGAAAACTTAAAACTTCATCGAAAAAATGAACTTTATTCAAATGACGTCATCGAAATATAAATCGTATGGCTCTCTATGTAGAAGCAATGAATATTTCATTCATATCACTTTTATTCCAGACTCCAGAGCTAAATAATTTTGCGTGAAAAAAATTCAGTAATTTTTATACAACTCATCTTACCATTACTTGTTTACATTCTGCATCCATTAAAATTAAACTTCGTTGTAGAAATAATCAAAATTTGAAGATCGTTTAAACTCAAAAATATTGTAATTGCGTTGGCACAGAATATAGATGCACAGCAAATACTCAAAAATAAAGCAGTTTTTAGGCGGATGCAACAATAAATATAAATTTAAAGAACTTTAAAAATCGCGATTTTTACACTGCGAAAAAGAGATGGATGCCATATTTCATTTTGAAGTGGGTCACGTGATCTATTCATATAATATGAGTGTAATTATTATTTTAATATTTATTTAAAAACTACCGAACATATTTTGCTGAAATTTGTTTTATATATTTTATGGGATAACTTGAATATTTTCTGAAATTTTCGAAGCAATTTGCGAATTTTAACTTTGCTTAAAAAATGTTTGAAAAATTGGGTCCCATAGAGTTCAATGTATTTCACCTTTTCAACCCGGGTTCAATCCAAAACTAACTGAGTGATATTATTCATTTACATTCTCATAAGTCCAACAGACCGTCTCAACAACATACTGAAATTTCATTTGAATGAAATCTTTTTTTACGGCAGTTATCGTGCCAACGGACAGACAGACAGAATGATCAAAGTCATAAACACTTTTCAACTATGCAGAAAAGCGTTAAAAAGTAAAAATAACTGCAAAAGGATCCCAAGTCAGATTCCTGGAGGCCTGTCATGATTTATTCACAGCTGTAAAACAGAACTCTGATTTATAACTGCTCACACAGAAATAATTTACTGAAAGGGAGTTCCCGTAAGTCATGGACGATTTAAGCGAAAGAAAACTTTCCGGAACAACATGAATATAGTTTATGGGTTCGGAAAAAGCGAGGAATGTTCCTTTAGGAGAGAAATTCCCACCACGTTTCGGTGAATTTAAATAAATTTTACTCGGATATTTATATTGAACTCACACACCAAATTGAAAAGGATTTACAAACAACCAAATTCATGTTTGGATTAATATTGGAACAATCACTAATATATTGTTACGAGCTTATACTTTAGAATCGTGGGCGCACACACAGGATACAAGAACCAGTCCAAGTTTCTGGATAACTGACGTTTATTCGCAAGCACAACGTAAAAAGGAACAGCACACAGAAAAACAACATTAATACTTCACTAATTTCACAAAATAAGCGATATTATTCTCAAAATACTGACAAAAATAATTTCACAAAACAACGGCTGGGGCGCGGTAGCCCATTGGTTAGCGCGCTGGAGTTGCACTCGGTAGGCCCGGGTTCGATTCCAGCCACTGCCAAAACTGCCGCCGTGTTCACACGGAGTACGATCACGCTAAACATGTGGGTCCGTAAGTCCTTCCGAGAGGTTGGTGGTAGGGGAAGGAGGGTACGGTCCCTGTGGATACCTCCCCACTGGGTTCCGGTCTAAATTGGGTGGCACTTCCCGGCCGTCCAAACAGTTACCTTACACCTTTCTGGTAGGTCGGACGGTCTGGGTCTCAACAACAACAAAACAACGGCTACTATTCTCAAAACCTTGACAAAAATCACAGTTCGATGTAGCTCGTGTCATGTTTATTCGTCAACTCCCCTCCAACGGAGGGATGAGTCTTTTTATAGTCTCTCTATAGAGACTTCTGAAAATACCTCCTTACCTCCTAGACTAATCGTTATTTCTAGAACAGTCCGGAAGTTATTGGAATATTCCGGAAGTCATCAAATGTCGCCAAATTGGAGATAAATCGCCAAATCTGGCAACCCTTCTTCTAACTGGGAAATCCTAGCAACCCTGTGCTCACGTCATCCTCACTCATGCTGACGCCATGGGTTGTGTTTTCTCAGCCTGGCCTTCGAGACAGACGAAAGACGAGGCAACAAAGGGAATATTGCGCGTTAACAACAATATATTGCCTGACGTGTTTAAAACGTTTAGGGAAGAAGATCTCGGGGTCGACCCAAGCTAACTTGGAGGAGACTGATAGAAGAAGAGAGAAATTTGATGGGATGGGCGAGCTGGTCAGAAGCAAGGACTGCGGCGCAGGTTCGACCAGTGTGGCGACGCAAGCTGAAGGCCTTATGCGTCACTAGGCACGGTGATTGATAATGAACGTGTTTAAAGTGTTTTTGTCTTTCCAGACCCTCCTGAACTCACCCCAATAATCCAGAAGGAAGAATCTTTGCATACTTATAGTATCGATTATGGTACAAAACCTATCGGTACCGAATTTTTGATTTACGACCCCCACAGGCGAAGAAAAGGAGAGATTTCGACCAGTCTTTTCAGATCTTCCAGGAGCCCCCTGTTAAACAAAAAGAATGAATGTTTGTGAACTTATAATATCGACCATCGGATGGATCTTAAAGTAGCTAGATTTTCTATTTATACCCTGGAAGTAGAGAAAATAAACTTTTTAAAGACATTTTAAAGGCTTTTAAAACACTCCAGAAGCCCCCTAATGATCTCGAAATCTGGATCTTTGCACACTTATAATATCAACCACTGGATCGAACCTAAGGGAGTCGGATATTCGATTTATTTCCTCTTGGAAAAAATTCACCGGAGAGTTGACTGAACAAGGTGAAATCTCGGCCACAGGGCAAAATCTATCTGCGCCAATTTTCAATTGAAACATACATCTATTTTCGACCCTAAACACAATATGTTGTTAAATAAAATAAAACGTATTACAAAAAACATTGCAACTTAGTTTTTTTAAAGTGTTAATTTCCTTATCTTTGAAAGACTTAAATACTAGCATAATCAATAGTTTACTAACATCCGCTTTATTTTGCACTATTTCTAATACAAAAACTTCGCTTCAACTTCTTCGATATAGTTATCGGTGAAAATACACCGGTAAATTTGCAATTATAAATCAGTTTGATAGCAAGATGAATTTGTTTGTTTGTTTGTCATCAGAATAAGAAAAACAGAGCTTGCAATTTCGTCCCAGTAGCTTAACGGTAAAGCGTCGGCTAGACAATACGAAGATCCAGGGTACGATTCCCGGTTAGGGCAACAAGGCTCTTTACAATCAGGGCCGGATTAACCACGGGGCCAACCGGGCCATGGCCCGGGGCCCCCGACTCTAGGGGGCCCCAAGTGGCATGAAATTTATATTATATATAAATTAAAAATATATAAATATAATATTTTATGAATTAAATTTCGACGGTATAAACGTGTAGCTTTTCTTCCAAAATAAAAATTTATCTTATACATTTTTCAGAATTAACTTTCGAAACACACTTTACAGTTAATAAAGTGTAGAAAAAATTTAGTGAATAACACAAATAGTGGGAATAAAAGATGTCAGTTAGCAACGAGTTTTAATAAAGAAACATTAAATTTGAAAACTTATTTTCTTCTTTTGGTCTGGCAAGCTGCCAGAGCCAGACCTAACGAAAGGAAGTGACGGCAACTGCAAATTAATTTATGATTCAAAGCAAATCCAACAGAAAAATTATCCAAGAAAAATTATCAGAGAAATTATCCAATTGGAGCACAAAAAAGAAAAAAAGCGAAATCAACACAATCAACGACAAAACAGATTCCCAAGCTGACGTCTTTTTTTTTCAAACAACCAATCCTGAAAACAGAAGTGATAGAAATGAGTGTACTTTCTTATCATCTGCATCGTCCGCATCAACTGGGACTGGAGGGACACTAAGCACTTCATCATTTGCACTGGATAAAAGTAGGCCGCACAGTTTATTAGTGTCACATGGACATGCTGAAGATACCCTCCATACCGACCAACATGTTGCATTAATTGGAAGAGATGTGTTAGTTCGTGCTGAAACATCAAATGCTAAGGAAGATGTTGTGGTCCTCGATACTCAATCCGTTGTAAGTGACTCAAAACAGGATGTAGGAAACCAAGAGCATCACGAACTAAGTACAGATCCTGCATTATAGGCGGTGTCTAGCAGAAGTAAAAACGAACTTCAAGAGTACTGGTTTAGAAAGGGTCCGTCGCACTGCCAAAATATGGACTCGGATTTCGGAGCATCCGAACGTGCATATGAGTGCACTGAAGCAGGCAAGAAAGTTATGAGAACACGTAAATTTCTTCCTTCGTTCTTTTACCGTAAACTCCCAAATAGAGAAGGAACTAAGCGTGATTGGCTTCTCTATTCACCATCCAAAAGTGAAGTGTTCTGCTTTGTTTGCATGTTGTTTTGTCCTAAACAGATGTGTACTGGAACATTCTGCTGTGGGGGTTGCAGTGATTGGAAACATGCTTCACGATCCCTCTCAGGCCATGAAAGGAGCATCGAACATACAAAAAATCTGTTTACGTACATGAGGCGATGCAGAGAACAAGAACGAATAACCACAGAACTTGAAATCCATATGTTCAAAGAAAGAGATTATTGCAGAGAAATATTGCGAAGAATGGTCGAAGTCATAAAAGAAAATGGGAATTACATGGGAACCTTGGAATTATTTAGCAAATTTGACCCGTTCTTACATGGGCATATTAAAAAATACGGAGTGGCAGGAAAGGGTAACATGTTCTATCTTTCGTCAACAATTTGTGATGAGTTCTTTAACGTCATGGGTCAGAAGTTGTTAGCAGCAATTGTGGATGAAATGAAACAAGCAAAGTACTATTCGATATCTGTGGACTCTACACCTGATGTATCTCGCATAGATCAACTGACTTTCATAATTAGATATGTAAGAAGTGACGTTTCTCTAGAAAGGTTTTTAAAGTTCATACCAATTTATGGACATAGTGCTGAAAATCTTTTCAATGAAGTTACTGGACTTCTGAAGGAAAACCAAATTTCCCTGTCTAACTGCAGAGGTCAATCTTACGATAACGCGTCTAACATGAGCGGCAGGTACAATGGACTTCAGGCCAGAATCAAGGTGGAAAACCCTTTGGCATTATTCATACCATGTGCAGCTCACTCCTTGAATCTTGTGGGTGTCAGAGCAGTTGAAAGCTGCAGAGAAGTTGCTGCATTTTTTGACTTCGTACAGAATCTGTACGTCTTTTTTAATTCCTCAACGCATCGATGGGGAATTGTCTCATCCATATTAGGTTCAAAAAAGAAAATTCTGAAAAATTTATCTGATACCCGGTAATCTGCTAGAGCAGATGCAGTCATAGCCTTGAAAGAGAGAGCTACCCAGCTATTGAGGCAACATTAAATTCCATGTCATCAGACTTGTTTGAATCATCTGAAACGAGATTGAAAGCTGTAGGACTAAAACAGTATATGGAGAGATTTGAGACACTCTTCCACACATACTTTTGGTGTGATTTATTGAAAAGAATTAATAAAGTCAATACTTCTCTGAAAAACCAACTGTAACATTGCATGCAACTCCTAGAATCTCTCACATTGTATATTCAGGAGAAGGGGGAAAGCTATGATTGGTATGAAGCCTTGGCCACATCAAAAAAAGAGCCTAATTACCAGGATTCCACAATCCGAACAAAAAAACGAAGTTCTAGATTGACATTTTATGATAACGAAGGTACCCCAGATGTTGTTTTATCTAGTAAAGAAAAGATGAAGATTGAAACTTTCCTTCCTGTGGTAGACAGTTTAATCAATAACTTGGATGCTCGATCTAAAGCTTACCGAAACATCTTTGAGATTTTTGGATTCTTTGAGGATCTGCTTCTTAGAGAAGAATCTCTTAGAAGAAGAATCTGTAAGAAAGCATAGTGAATGTTTTGCAAAAATATACAAAGATGATGTTGATGGAAGAGAACTTGCAGAAGAATACATCCATATCAAAGTATACATTAATGCAAATTATCCTGAGACAGCAGTGCTCCTTATGGACATCTCTACTGATGACGAAGAAGAGGAGAGTGGTGAAGACGATGATAGAGAAACAGGTTCCAGATCCATCTAGTTCCAGATGAGATACACATACAGGAGAAAAGAAGGAGACTGAACCTACAAAACCTTTACAGCTATATGCATAAAAGTGGAATTTCATCTGCTTTCCCTAACATAGAAATAGGGTTGCGAATATATAGTTGCATGATGGTCTCCAATGCAAGTGGTGAACGTCAATTTTCGAAGTTAAAAATTATAAAATCCGAAAAATGCAGTATGATGAAACAGGAGAAATTAAACTATCTAAGCATTTTAACATTGAAAACGAGTTACTTAAAGTAATGGACTTTGACGATATAATTGACGATTTCGCTACTAAAAAGTCAAGAAAAAAGATTGTGTAGGCCAAAATGTGTCTTGAGTCTTCTTGTAACTTGTTTTTCAACAAATTGTTATGTCACAGTCCCATTTTTATATTTTAATATCCCCCCTTATATGTTGTAAAGAATGTAAACATTTGATGTCAAAAACAAATGTAATATTCGTTGGAATCATCCAACTGGTGATTATTAAAACAATTTTAGCCATTTGTACATATTTAAGTATACGTTTTACAAGTTAGTACTATTACTGTACGTGTATTATTGCGAAGAAAGAAATTTGCAAAATTTACAGTGAACAGGGTCCCCCACTCTAAGTTCTGGCCCGGGGCCACAGATATGCTTAATCCGGGTCTGTTTACAATGGAGTACGAACAAATCAATCCTGTAGCTGTAGGTTAGTGCAAAGATGTCGGTGGTCTGAAGACCCCAGACCGTGCCACTCACATAGTGGGCTTAGAGTAGATAGCTGCACGGCCGGGAAAGGATACCTCCTGCACTCAGGAGGCACACAAGGTCTACCATCCCGCCAAATGAACATTTATTTAGCTCTAAAAAGATAACAATTGATGAAAAGTATTTCGTTTATAAAATTGAAAAATATTAAAAAATAGCGTCCATTTCTTAAAAATGAGAAAAGGGTTATTTCGAATATAGATAAAAAGATCATTGAAAAATAGATTTTAGAGTGAGGTATATTAACATAATGAAAAATATATTCAAATTAAAGAAAATAATAAAATTTTAAGAGTAAAATTTAGAAATTATATAAAAATGAAATAAATGAAAAGGAAAAAAATTAGGCACATGAAAAACAAAAGCAGAAATTTAGAATAAAATTTAGAAAAGAAAAATTAGAAAAAATACAAATAAAAAGAGTCAAAAGAAAAAGAAAGAACCGAGAAAATAAAAACAGTTAACATAGCTTTAAAATATATATATATATATATATATATATATATATGGAGGGAACACAATAAGTCCATATAAGTTAATAAGAATGAAATAAAGGGATTCATTGATCAAAATTAATTGAGAGCAGAATCTACTCATAAGTTTAGGACACTTTATTAGAAATTTCCATGGCAACAAGAATACAGTTTTTAATTTTATCTACTGAAGAGGGATTTGAACGAACTTTGGAGAACCAAATTGGTTTATTAGAGGGAGGAGGGTTTGCAAAGATGAAAATTTTTAGAAAAAGGACAATCGAAAATATAACGGTCAACGTCACCAAATTTATTGCAAATACTGTTAGAGGTGGATTTAATTTTGGAAAAGTATAGGTAATCAAGAAAGGGGACATGACCAGTAAGAAAGTAAATGAGGTATTTATTAAAAATTTGCAAATTAAGATTCACGATAGGGAGGTAAAACAGGATTCTAACCGGATCACCAGTCCTGGTGGAAATATAATCTTTAAGCTTTTTTTTAAGATGCCGGAGGTCTGAAGACCCCAGACCGTACGACTCAAATAGATGTCGGTGGTCTGAAGACCCCAGACCTTGCGACTCGCATAGTGGGTTTAGAGTAGCTAGCTGCACGGCCGGGAAAGGATACCTCCTGCACTCAGGAGGCACCCAAGGTCTACCATCCCGCCAAACGAACTTTTATTTAGGCCTAAAAATATAACAATTGATGAAAATATTGTGATTAAACAGGCAGTTTTACATAGTATTTGAACTTGACAAGTACGTCCATTTTACAAAAATGGGAAAAGTGTTATTGCGAATATAGATTAAAAGATCATTGAAAAATAAAATTTAGAGTGAGGTATAATAACGTAATGAAAAATAGATTAAAATTAAAGAAAATAATAAAATTTTAAAAGTAAAATTTAGAAAATATATGAAAAGAAAAAAAATTAGGCGTATGAAAAACAAAAACAGAAATTTAGAATAAAATTTAGAAAAGAAAAACAAGAAAAAATTAATTTTCTTATTTTTCGTCGGTGGTCTGAAAGTGATGTCGGTGGTTTGAAAGTGACCCTAGCACGACTAGCACGGATTCAGTGGACTCTGGAAGATTAAGCGCCGATTTCAAATTGAGATGATAACGACCACGTAGGAAGCTAACCTTGAGGATAAAAATTGTATCAGGAGGCTAACTTCAGGTAAAAGTAGCAGGAGGTGGTCAGTTGTCCGCCAATCTGACATAAGAAAGTGGAGAATGCAGAGTCCACTTCGACAATAAGAGCTTGCAATTTTGTCTCAGTAGCTCAACGGTAGGGCGTCGGCTGGCCAGTTCGGAGATTCAGGGTTCGATTCCCGGTTGGGGCAGCAAGGATCTTTACACCTGTCTTTATAACTGTAGAAACCTGTCTTATTTTTCAACATTTACAGAAAAATATTATTTTTTCTTTATTCTGACGAAGAAAGCTCATTTTGATTCTAGAGCGAATTGATTTTTATTTTGCGCTGTGTTTTTTTAAGTAAAGTGTATAAGTAAAGTGTACGAGTAATTTACATAAGAATTCTCTTTATTAAAAACGGAAGGAGGCTTTTAGAAAAATATTTTTAGACTGTCTAAAATCCCTTGATGTCCCAGAAAGGTTAATCCTTATATATTAATATTATCAACCACAGCACAGATCCTAACGGAGCTAAATATTTTATTCCCCTCAAGGAGAAATTGGAGTTCGAAAAGTATTTTCAGACCTTTCAGATGCCCTCCAGAGGACTTAAAAGGCTAAATCTTTGCATACCCATAGTATTGACCGCTGAACAGAACCGAACGGAACCGGTTTTTGATTTCTTTAACGAGAGCGGACAAAGTGGAAGGCATCAAAAAGTATTTCTAAACTCTCCAGAAGTTCCTTCAGTAACCAAGTAAACTAAAACTTTGCAATATTATAGTATTTACTTCGGGACAGAAGCTAACGGAACCATTTTTTGATTAAGCCGGTTACTTTTTACACTAAGAAACTTATAATGTTAAACAAAATAAAAATATTTTCAAAATATGTCTTTATTTTTAAGAATGCTAGTTTCCATGTTTTTAAGAAGATTAAATTCTACAATTTTTTATATTTACTTAATAATGGATTGCATTAAGTAAAGTAATTATACTTCTCTCCAGTGACCTCGTGGTAAAACAAACGTCTAAAAAATTTGAAGGTTTTTAATTAATTGTTAACTACTTACGTTTTAGAATGCCGAAAACCCAGATGCTCGCAGAAAGAGAATTGCCACTATTCATCCTTAGAGATCCATCCTTAACGATGCCTTGGTCCATTTTCAAGGAATGATTTCGTTTTTGTTTTTTCAGGCTTGGTAAGAACTGTGGTATTGCATTGATTGAGCTACTGAAGTAAAGTTCAGTTGAATTCAGCAGATATATAATAAGAGGATTATCAGGTTCCTTTTAGCCCGGCTGAGAATCGGATACGGATTAGCATTGGTGTTGAGGGTTTGCTTGACAGACCAAGTAAAAGCAAGTTTGCGAAGATTTTTTTGCTGTTTAGATAATTATTTTCTAAATAGATTGCATAGGATTGGGTGTTTATGTTAGCACATCCGAGCACTCTGGGAACTGATTTTTAGAAAATTAGTAGCTAGTTGCAGAACGAAACTAGCACTAGATAAATATTTTGAAGATAAAAAAGTAGCAAAGAATTGTAAGACAAGTAAAGTAATGATAGATTCGTTGAAGTCAAGACAAAGAAGTCAAGATCGCAAACGGGAAAGAGTAGAATGTGAGGTTTCCTTATGAGTCCTGGAGCCCTGGTAGATAATGCACGTACATCGATATCAATAAGTCGATTGTTCTGGTCAGCCTGGACATGACTTCATTTTTCCCTTTATTGACTGCCAGCACTAGTACATAAGTAAACAAGTATAGACAATTTTATCAATGTAAGGCTAATTTTGGGAATATATTGGGAATATTGGTCTGATCATGGTCAATATCGACCCATTCGATTAGGTACTGAGGTAGCAAAAAAGATATGCATTAGCCAATTTGCACTAATAGCATTACTTAAGAATAACATTAGTTCATAAGTATTCATTTATGTTTGAAATGAAAAATCAAATATAAGTTTCTTTTTTAACATGGTATACAAATTCAAGCAATAAATTTTTCAGATTAATTTATTCTCAGATTTTTTTTTACCTTTTATGCTATTTAGTATAATTTCACTTATTCATGCTGTTGTTGAGACCCAGACCGTCCGACCTACCAGAAAAGTATAAGGTAACTGTTTGGACGGCCGGGAAGTGCCACCCAATTTAGACCGGAACCCAGTGGGGGAGGCATCCACAGGGACCGTACCCTCCTTCCCCTACCACTAACCTCTCGGAAGGACTTACGGACCCACATGTTTAACGTGATCGTACTCCGCATGAACACGGCGGCAGTTGTAGCAGAGTGCAATCTAGCGCGCAAACCACCAGGCTACCGCGCCCGAAATGTGCCAACAGCACGCAGTGTTACCAGGTGGTCACCCACCCAAGTACTAACCGCTCCCGATGCTGCTTGACTTCGGTGATCTAACGAGGACCGGTGTTTTCACCACGGTCGGGCCGTTGGCTCTCACTTATTCATGTGTAATTACATTTGAAGAAGAAAAATTGATTTATTAAAGGTTAAAAAAACTGTATTAAAACTTTCATGTTAATTACCATAATTGCGTGCTTTTTGTTCTAAATAAACAGTTTATTTTTTAATTATTTTCCCATGTTTAAAATATTTTTTTCATCGGATTCTCCATACCTGGATATTCTACGCATACTTAAAAGAGTAAAAATAATCAGAAACGAAGTCAGATCCCAAGGAACTTGTTATGATTTATTTAAAGCTATAAAATATAAAAGTGATTTACAACTACTCATGGAAAGGACTAAAGAAGGGAGTTTCTGTAAGCCATGAATGATTTAAGGGAAAGAAAACTTTTCGAAGAAGCTGAAGAACATAAATATAGTTTATGACTTTTCAGAAAAGATGGAATGTCCTCTCTGTAGGAAAAATTTTTATCACGTCTCAATTATTTTAAACAAATTCTATTCGAATTTTCAAATTTCAGTCACATAACATTTACTGATAAAGCTAAAGAATAAGCTAGATTTTGGAGTTTGTCTTAATCTTACCAGCAAACGGATTTACTACGAAGCTAATTTGAACTCAAGTAACAGCAAAATATGAAAGTAACATGTAAATAAATATGTAAATAATACAACATGTTAATTATAGTCCTTCTTCCTATAAATGCATTTTTATAACGTGTTTCTGAAGATGAAAGTTATTACAGTTTACACTCGGCGGCCATCTTTTCAAAAAAATAATGTAATTATCATTCATAACCATCTCAAATGACCAATTTCTGCATTCAATTAAAAAAAAGTTAGTAGGACATGCGTTGCAGAAAAGTCTAAAATAATGGATACAATTAAATAACATACAATGTTTTAAAATACAGACATAATAAATTTATTTAAAACATGAAAAGGCGCCCTACAAGCGCCGAGTGTATAAAATGTAATAGTTTTCATTTTCAGAAGCCCATTATAATGTATTCAAAGGGAGAAAGATTATAATTAACATATCATACAATACACATGTTGTTGTGATAGAAAAATTATGGATAAGAATAGGATTTTTATGATTTTTTGTAACTTCGGTCGACACTAAGACATTGTTTAAGTTTTAAACAGTCATAAATCGGCTTAAATTGTAACAAGAAATACCAAGATGCAAACCTTCGAAATATTAACAACCGCTTCTGGATAATCTCGGACCAGCAATTTTCGTGCTCTTTCTTCAAATATCCTACCATTTGGACCACATTAGATGAAATTTTATAAGCTTCTTAACACCTTCGAGACGCTGATTTTAATATACTTTTCGATCAGCCAGCGGAAAGCACTCAGTTATTGTTTAACCGGACAGAAAGTATAGACAAGAGATAATGCTCTCAACACAATAGAGATCCTATTGCGTACTGAGATACATACACTGAAGAATTGTGTAAGGATTCTAATATATTGTATGCTAATTCTACTGTTCATTATGTTAATTTATGCACGAAACGCCTCAACTTTGTATTCGAGAATCACGTACTCACGGCCGGTCAGGACTATAAATACGGCAAGCGTTCGGCAAATAAGATAAGATCAGATCAGGAGATCAGAGGTCAGCTCCAAGATGCAAGCGTAAATCGTCGTCCTCAGCTTCAGCTGTTATCTTTATACGAGAGTGTGGTGTTGGTCTATTCATTAATGAAAGCACGCAGTAAAAGGATGGTCTCTACAATGGAGTATAGATAGCTATATTTTAATAGTTGGTTAGTATTGATATTCAGTTCAGTAACGAAAGGTTAATATTAAGTCGAGGTATAGATATGACAGTGCTAGCTTGTAAATATTCTGTGTATGTAAGTGTGTATTGAGTTGTCAGCGAAGTTAGCTGGAATAACGTATGTGTTTGTTAAATGTTGTAGATCATTAATAGAACTTAAGTCAGGTAAACACCGTTACAATGGCGTCCGAACAGATTAATTCGGTAGCAGCCTTTACAAGTGTAAATATATTTATGTAATATAAATTAAGTACGCGTACATTTTATAATAATTTATAATTAAAGTGGTTATACGTCAACTTCAATAATGTATTAAATCAAAGACAACAAATCATAGATTAAAAGATCATTTAATAGAAACCGTCCTTTATGACGTACAAATATTTAAGAAAGCCAGAACGCTTTCAGGTATCACCATACCCTTCATCAGTGGCTTATAATACAATTTAAAGTAATTTTGTAATCTTTTAATCTTAAATATCTTGTTTATAAGTAGTTGATTTATGCAAATTTTGTCTGCCGGTTTGGTCTATAAATAAGCTTGTTTGCACGGTAATTTTATTTAGCCACTGATGAAGGGTATGGTGATACCCGAAAGCGCTCTGGCCTTTTATAATATTTGTACATCATAAAGGATGGTTTTTATTAAATGACCTTTCAATCTATGATTTGTTATCTTTGATTTAATGCAGTACTTTTTATGTTTTATAAATTTTTTGTCACACTCGATACAGTCGGTCCACAGAATTCGACGCCGGCTGAACGGAAAATTCAGTGTAGGCCCGATGTCGGCCTAACGAAAAGTTCGGTGTCGGACCCCAGGGACCGACACCGTCTCGAACGTGTTAAATGAATTCTGATAGCCGTAGTTTCTTTAGGTAATTCTTAACTCTTTTATTTCATAAAATAGAGCATGTCAAACACGTGAAATTCTATTTAAACGTTAAAATCAAAGGTGAGGCAAATGCACACATTTTCTCCGTATTTTCAACTTTTGACACTACGCAAATTTATATCCGAAACAATGTGCGACAAGCGTTATTTTCCTACCCTGAGAAAACAAATACCAAAGAGTCACTATATCGCTTGTTTTAGGTGACAAAAGAAATATATGCAATGCAATGTACTTAAACTGTGTCAAGGTGATTTGTAGCAGCAAGATAAAATAGCGACAACTCAGAAATAAATGGGCAGTAATTTTTAATTTAATTGGCCTGAAGAGACAAGAATTTACGAGACTAATCAACTTTATTTATTTCAAGTACAGGCTCATGTGCTTGAGTTGAAATTATCTGTTATTACTTTCCTTATATACATAATGTATAAGGAAAGTATTGTGACGGGGTCATAAAATTCGAATTCGAGTTTTCGACGGGAGAGCACGTTTCAAGCATCTCTGATCACGAATCAAACATTTTTGAAGTGATGTCTGTGTGTGTGTGTGTGTGTGTGTGAAAGTATGTGTGTGTGTGTGTCAGTGTGTCTGTGGAGACGATAACTGACGAACGAATGGACCGATTCGAATGAAATTTGGTACAAAAATCACAATTCGTAAACACTGGAAGCCAATTGTTTTTATACGCAATCGAATGTTCAGAACCCCCCTAAATTTTCGAGTGAAATTTTGAAAAATCGTCAGAAAATCAAAACCGCTAATAAAGTTACGCAACTAGACATTTCTTATGTAATTTTTCATTATAAAGCGATTGACATAAATTTTAGAACGCTAACATAAACCATTCTCGAGATATTGCACATTTTTCAAGAAAATTATCAAAAAGTTATATAAAATTAAAAACAAATATTTCCTATTGAGAAACATGTTCACTTTTCATATGTAATACCATGCGATAAATTGGGTGACATCATTCTCGTGGATCCAGCTCGTTCCATTCATGAAAAAAGATACTTTGAGTAATACTTTTGTATTTGAACGCCAATAATCATTTATCTGCTGTAAGAATAACTTATTTCTCCGTCCATAACACTTGGCGGGATTTTGACGGCGAATTTGCCGGAATGTCGCCAACTTGGCGACATTTTTAATTGTTGCCAAATTAACAAAAATCTCGCCAAATGGATAAAAATGACGCTAAATCAATGAAAATGACGACTAATTGAAGAAAATTCAATATCTTGAAAGAATATAAGTATCTACTATAAGAATAACATTTTTTAACTATAAAAGTAGTAAATTCATTGCATTATATAAGGAAAGTCATGTGTTTCCCACATCAGATTTTTTTTATATGCTGTCCCATGTTACGTGTAGAAAATGTAAAATGTACAGTGTTCGCAAAATGTAAATGTACAGTACGAAATATGCAGTGTTTACTCATGTTATGCGTACAAAATTGCTGAAGGTTGGTTGACATTAATATAATACAAATAATGCACAATATTTATTCTACATTGCAAATAATGCCCGAAATTAATGTACAGATCTACAAAATTGCTGAAGGTTGGTTGTAATTTAATTGGCTTGAAGAGACAAGAATTTACGAAAGATTATTTAACTCTATTTATTTTAAGTACAGGCTCATGTGCTTGAGTTGAAATTATCTGTTATTTTTATATGCTGTCTCATGTTATTTGTAGAAAAGGTAAAATGTACAGTGTTCACAAAATGTAAATGTACAGTACAAAATATGCAGTGTCTACTCGTGTTATGCGTAAGTTGTGATTTCAACGACCTTTTTTGCAATATAGATATAAATGATCTGTTCAGCATATTGACGGAGATGTATGAAAAGTATGAGATGCAAAACCTCATTAAAAAACATATATACAAATGTCTTGTCGAAATGGTCTTGTTTGAAACTGTACTTTATGATGGAACTGATTTCTACAAACAGCGTAATGGCATTCCGATGGGGGGTGCATGTTCCTCTATTCTGGCTGATATATACTTGAACAAATACGAGGAGGGAACACATATTTTAAATGAGATTGTATACATACGTTATGTGGATGACATATTACATGCATGCCACGATGACCGGGATCACTTAGATTTTACTTTCTTTCCTTCAAATTTGACATTAACAGAGTCAGTAGTTCTTCACCGGCGTTTTTACCCACAGAAGTTTTTTCCCCGTTTCCATGGAGACCGCGGTTCCGGTTTTAAATTAATTAAGAGCTTAACATATGTATTGTACACATCGGGTGAAATTATTATATTTATATGATATTTTAAATGGATATTTTAATTTATGGATATTTTAAATAATTTAAATGGTGGATTGAATTGTGGTGGATTGATAATTATAATTATGGTGGATTGAATTGTGGTGATGTATTTGAAATTATTATATTTATGGATTGGTGGAACGATATGGATGATTGATGGAACGATATGGATTTTTTAAATGAATATTTTAATTTATGAATATTTAAAATGGATATTTTAATTTATGGATATATTTTAATTTTATGGACATTTTAAATGATTGAACGATGGATATTTAAATAGAGTTTTACATGTGGTCATTATAAAATTTAAATTAGCGGGCTGGAATTGCATTCGGTAGGCCCGGGTTCAATTCCCGCCACTGCCTAAACTGCCGCCGTGTTCAGGCGGAGTATGATCACGTTAAACATGTGGGTCCGTAAGTCCTTCCTAGAGGTTGGTGGTAGGGGAAGGAGGGTACGGTCCCTGTGGATGCCTCCCCCACTGAGTTCCGGTCTAAATTGGGTGAATAAAAAGAAAGTTATGGAGATTGTCGCGGAGGACGCAGTAGCCCAGTGGTTAGCGCGCGGGAATTGCACTCGGTAGGCCTGGGTTCGATTCCCGCCACTGCCAAAACTGCTACCGTGTTCACGCTAAGTTCGATAACGTTAAACATGTGGGTCCGTAAGTCCTTCTGAGAGGTTGGTGGTAGGGGAATGGGGGGTACGGTCCCTGTGGATGCCTCTCCTACTGGGTTCCGGTCTAAATTGTGTAGCACTTCCTGGCCGTCCAAACAGTTACCTTACATCTTTCTGGTAGGTCGCCCCAGCGAGTTTACCACGGTCGGAATTTTCAAGGGTAGCGAACAGGCTGGTCGCCAAAGGCGGCTAGTTATAAATAAAACAGGTACTAAATTAGTATAAAATATCCCTTTTTTCCCTGTTCCATACATAAGTTAAGGTATGGAATAAGATATATGGTAAAGAAGGGAGAAAATAACTTTTTATATGAAGTATATGTATCAGAAAGTAATTTTATAACTCATATATTTAATGCTGGTACTTAAGGTGCTAATTCCGGTATTCCCTACATAAACATACAAGGTTTAAATACAAAAATTGTGTATAAGATAAAAAATTGCAAAACAGAAGCATTGTTTGGCACGATGAGCTAGGCCTTTTCTAGCTCCCAATAAAAATTGGAAATTGAATAAATTGAATAAAGTGAGAAGCATTTCCGAAGCCATGTACGTTATCAAGGGCCATACATATTTCATTAATGAGGATTCTACGTTTCTGTATACATCACTGTAAATTGTATAATAAATATATATATATATATATATATATATATACATATATATATATACCAATGGCAGCTCGTACCCAGAGGGCTCAATGCACGCGACTTCCTCATGAAAAGTCCCTGCATTATTATATTTATTCATATAAGTGTATTAAAAATTTTAGTAAAGAAATTTTGCATATTTTCGAAATATTTTCAAAACGTCCTTCCACAAAAGTTTAGTGCTGTCATCTCGTAAAGCATTTAGCAACTATAAACAACAATTTCGTTGCTGAATACGTTATAAGATGGCAACACTACAAGATTTGTTTACACTGGGGTTTCGTCGTAGAGTCGCAAATTAAGAGCGACCCAGATAGAACGAAGATACATAGTTTCAAATACTATATTGTGAGTTTGAATGAACGAATATGACCATTGTGTATTTTCAAAGCATTGTCTGCCGCGTATCGTTGAGCGCCCGTCAACAGAAAATGAGCCAGTTTATCGTGGGTCTGCTAGAATTGGCCTGTTGTTTTCAAATATAGTTTTAGTATTTTTAAATACATCCCTGAATAAAATTACTCTTTATACAAGTATAATTTAGTTTACTTTTTTAAAGTTATATAAGTAATTCTATTTTAGATTGTTCAACAGTTTATATTTTTAAAATATAAAAGATCATATATAAGTCCGATCAAAACTTTGTTATATTCTATACATTCATGCATAAAAAGGGAAAGTGTGACGTGTTGAATGGTAAAGTTTATCTTTGTAATGTTTTTAAATATTGAAAACATCATTCAACTCGAATTTAACATGATCTACGTGTGTGAATATGCATGTAACAATCTGTGGACACGATATCCAATAACGAATGGAGCGATTTGAACAACATTTTGTCCGATTATATTATCTATGATGTATGAAATGCTATTTACTTTCAGCGAATACAAACAGACAACCATATTTACGTTTCTTAATATGAAATTAATAAATGGCAGTCAATCATGTAAAATATTTTGATAATCAAAGTACATGATCATTTTATAAAAACTATTTTTCAATATAAAACGGTTTTTTTTTTCATATAAAATAAATATCTGTCAATAAATCATATAAAATCTTTTGATAATAAACATACATGATCATTTTATAAAAGGTATTTTATAATCATTAGAAACCAAATTATACAGTAATTTTATTATCAGTAGGAAACAAAGGATACCGATTTTAAAACCCTGGCATGCCCCAATTTAGAGATGTTGGTAGTTACTTCGTAAAACTACTTATACTCGTATAATAAACTTTTCATGTAAAAACTGCAAATTAAATCAGTCACCTTTTTCTCATGCAGCATTTTCGCATTATAGCACATTTGGAAACAAGGTTGAATAGAGACGCCATCAATATAGCCAAAAATGCCAAACTCCAATCAAAGCAATAAGAAGTCAATATAACGTTTTTATATATCTATTGTACGTGCATATAAATGAGTGCGATTATTAATGCGTCAATAACAAACGAAAAAAGATGTAATATATATGCGATTAATTCAACGTCAATAACATTGTTCAAAGCTTTTTAGAAGTGATTATTAGATTATTATACAGAATTTAACTTACCTGGGAATGAAATAAATTTATATGCATCATATGTTTTTGACTCTTGAATGTGAAAAATTACGAAGAACGGTAAATATTTCATAGATGCCTATAAATTTAATATAACTCGATATTTCTTTTTGAGCGCAGTACACACACACACACAATATTCAACTATTAAATCTTTAAAATAAAAAAGGGCGGATCCAGCGAGGGGAAGAGGAGACGATCGCCCCCCCCCCCCCCCCCCTGTCGGGGTTATAAATAGGAAAAAAATAAAGACGATGAAGAATAATTTTTGTATTGTTCGTTATATATGACTGCCTGTAATAAACAAAAGTCTAATGTGAAAAATGTTTTGACATTTCTCTTTAAAAATTGGAGCGCCTTAAAACTTGGCTTCGAACGCGGATGTCAGAAGAGAGACTTTCAGGACTAGCATTAATACACATCCATAGAGACATTCATATTGATGTAAATAAAGTGATTGACAAATTTTCAAAGAAACCAAGGCGGTTTGACTTCTCACTATAAGCTTTTTTTAGAAAATTGCTTGTTATAAAAGAAGTAAAATAATTACAACATTTTCGTAATTTAGATTTAAACTTGTTCTATTAAATACATTGTAAATTATCATTTTGGTTGTTGTATAAATGTATATGTATTGTATCCTTTATTAGCTTATCCTTTCTATCATACTTAACTATAATTTACCCTAAACCATATTTCCATATAGTTTAATGATAAGCTCAATTTTAATTATTAAGTATATTATTATGACTTAAGAACAACATAATTTATCTAAACTATTCAACAGCCCAAAATTAAAAATTTTCCAGGGGCGGGTCCCCGGAACCGCCCCCCCCCCCCGTAATAAAACTCTGGATCCGTCCTTGATAAAAAAACTACCAAGTTTAACTATAAAACTAAGAAACAATAATTTTCTAAGACATTTAAAATATATAGTAAGAATCACTCTCACAGCAAAATGTTAAAAACTCTTGAATGTATAATAAAACTTAAAAACTAAATATTTAAACTTAATACTAAATACTCAATTTATAATAACCTTAAAGATTTATTATAAATTCAAGTTTGTGTCAATTATCATTATACACAAACACATATGCATACATATTTTGAATTTATTTATATAGATATATATGAAACATGCTTTAATCAACCCCCATCTCAATGTATTGACCCCCCCCCCACTGAAATCATGAATATATATATATATATATATATACATATATATAGGTAGATAGATAGATACATAGATACATATATGTATATATATAGATAGATAGATAGATAGATATATACATATATATATATATATATGTATATATTTTTATCAAATGGCCAGGCACTTAATTTTCATCGTTCGCCTATACATCGGCCAGAACGTGAACCATTTTGCCGTCCTAGAAAGTTGCCCCAGGCGCACCAGAGGGGGCGGAACAGACTGCGCCCAACAACACAGCATACATGCCTTACGTGGGACTCGAACCCACAACGCGGCTTTCTAACGATCGCTTGGAAATTCTCGCCTTGACCACTCGACCACCGCGTCGACATATACATATATATATACATGCACATATATATATATAAATATATATACATATATATATATATATATATATATATATATATATATATATATATATATATATATACACATATATACACCATATTGTCCTACTTATCCATTTCTCTCTCTATCTATACCTCTATATCAATGTCTCTGGCCATTAGACTGTGTTAATTTTTAGTAGGTGATAAGTGGTTAGCTAATTCTGTCCCTATCGTGATATGTAAATTACAAGTTATTGCGTTACAAGGAACAAAAATTGGTTTCCTTTAGAAAAATAATCTCGGCTTCTCTAATTATATTTCTCCCTTTTAAAGAATTAGGAAGATCCACTACCTTTTTCCTGAACGATCACTGTTTCATTGATTTCAGAAAACTCGAAATCCACTTCTTCACAGTGGCAGCCGTCCACTCTTCAGAGGGATTCAATTATTATCAAGGGCATGCCAATGTGCGTGCTGGGAGACCATTTACCACAGAAAAAAAGTATTAATTCCCTAACAGCATTTCTTCAATAATTCAAAAGCCGAAATAAGTTTTCTCCCACATCAAGTATGCATAAGTGGAGGGAAAAGTAATTTTCAGTTAATAAAAGAACTCATTTAATCCGATGAAAAAGAACTTACAATGAAATTATAGTACTGTTTAAGTAGTCCTAATGAAAATTAATGTTACTTTCATCCATGCAAACCCGCTACAAATATAAAATGAATGATAAACTTCTCAGTAACTCATTGGCTTCTCATTGGCCTGTGACGGATACATTAACATGCATTTACGACCGAGTCTCGATAATATGAAGGCCCCCCAGAGGAGTAATGTATGATGCCAGATACAATATTTTGTACTAAAAAATAAAACAATCAGTTTGCATGCATTTTATTTCTGATACGTTCTATAATTTTGGGGCATACCCCCTAAATATGGATACAACAATTACGGAAATTCGGTTTATTGTTTCTCCAGTGTGGGACTGGTTATTGGAGCGGCCGCACCTGAGCCACTAATTTCTCTATTTCGAGGACATCTTAATTTAAAAAATCTGATGTGGGCAGCACATGACTTTTCTTATATAATGCAATGAATTTACTACTTTTACAGTTTAAAAAAATCTGATGTGGGCAACACATGACTTTCCTTATATAATGTAATGAATTTACTACTTTTACAGTAAAAAAATAGGTTTTTCTTAAAGTAGATACTAATATTCATTCAAAGACATTGAATTTTCGACAATTAGTCGTCATTTTCATTGATTTAGCGTCATTTTCATCTATTTGACGAGATTTTCGTTAATTTTGCAACATTTCAAAAGTCGGCCAAATTCGTCGCCAAAATCTCGCCAAGCGTTATGCACTAAGAAATAAGTTATTCTTACAGCAGATAAATGACTATTGACGTTCGAATACAAAAGTATTACTCAGAGTATCTTTTTTCATGAATGGAACGAGCTAAATCCACGAGAATGATGTCACCCAATTTATCGCATGGTATTACATATGAAAAGTGAACGTGTTTATCAATAGGAAATTTTTTTTTTTATTTTATATGACTTTTTGATAATTTTTTTTAAATGTACAATATCTCGAGAACAGTTCGTGTTAGCGTTCTAAAATTTATGTCAATCGTTTTCTAATAAAAAATTACATAAAAAATGTCTATTTGCGTAACTTTATTAGTGGTTTTGATTTTTTGACGATTTTTTCAAAATTTCATTCGAAAATTTAGGGGGGTTCTGAGCATTCGATTACGTATAAAAACAATAGGCTTCCAGTGTTTACGAACTGTGATTTTTGTATCAAATTTGGTACAAATCGGTCCATTCGTTCGTCAGTTATCGTCTCCACAAACCCACTGACACACACACACACACACACACACACACGCGCAAACATCACTTTTAAAATGTTTGATTCGTGATCAGGGATGCTTGAAACGTGCTCTCCCGTCGAAAACTCGAATTCGAATTTTCGACCCCGTCACAATACTTTCCTTATACATTATGTATATAAGGAAAGTAAAAATGTTATTCTTATAGTAGATACTTATATTCCTTCCAAGATATTGAAGTTTCTTCAATTAGTCGTCATTTTCATTGATTTACCGTCATTTTTATCCATTTGGCGAGGTTTTCGTTAACTTGGCAAAATTTAAAAATGTTGCCAAGTTGGCGACATTCCGCTAAATTCGTCGCCAAAATCTCGCCAAGCGTTATGGATGGAGAAATAAGTTATTCTTACAGCGGATAAATGACTATTGGCGTTCAAATACAAAAGTATTACTCAAACTATCTTTTCTCGTGAATGAAACAAGTTATAGATCCACGAGAATGATTTCACCAAATTTATCGCATGATATTCGATATAAAAACTGAACATGTTTCTTAACAGTTAATATATTTTTTTTTAATTTAGGTGATTTTTTGATAAATTCATTTGAAAAATGTGCAATATCTCGAGAACACTACGTGCTAGCATCCTAAAGTTTATGTCAATCGTTTTCTAAGGAGAAATTACATAAGAAAGGTCTATTTGAGTAACTTTATTAAAGGTTTTGATTTTTTGATGATTTTTTCAAAATTTCACTCGAACATTTCGGGGGGTTCTGAACATTTGATTGTGCTTTAAAACAATAGGCTTCCAGTATTCACGGATTGTGATTTTTGTACCAAATTTCATTCGAAACGCTCCATTCGTTCGTGAGATATCGTCTCCACAGACTCACACACACACACGCACGCACACACACACAGACATCACCTCAAAAATGTTCGATTCGTGATCAGGGATGCTTGAAACGTGCTTTCCCGTCGAAAACTCGAATTCGAATTTTCGACCCCGTCACAATACTTTCCTTATACATTATGTATATAAGGAAAGTAATATGCATTTAGCATTATGAGTGGGGTTTCCAGTATGTTTGTGTTATTGCTTCATTTACAACCCGTTCTACAACTGCCTGTGTTCAGTCACACAGCAGTGTTGCCCTATTGATGAAAACGAGCAAAGAAATTTTGTGATAAGGCCATTTTCTGTAAACGGGATTTTTACATGTCCCAGGTGTTTTAATAAAAGTTTGCATGACTTGGGACTGATTTCGGACACTGATCAGTTTTACTATATTGTAGTTCATGTTTGTCACCCTTTAGCTAAATATACAATTTATATTTTTAATATTTAAAAATTTAGTATTTTTATTAATTGTCATTCTCCCATGTGTCCCAACAGCCAGATAATAAAATCACTACTTCATTTACAAGCCTTCACTTTCTTGTTTCTTTAATTTGATGTTTTATATTAAATTAGATAATTTAAAATACAAACAGTAATAAAAAAATCCACTATGAATTAGAGCAATAATTTAAATTAATTTTTTACAACTGTTCCGTAACGTTTTTGTCATTCACCTGTCTTTAAATTTTAACACCTGATTCTGTACACAGGTGACAACACAATATAATTACAGTATTATTCTTTTTTGCTAATGTCCATATTCACCATTACAAGAGTTCCTCTTGTCATGGTACGTGCTTCAGTGCTATCCACCATCTGGCGTATGCAAAGTGCCATCGTGTGTAAATGCGGGCAAGTGGAAAGTTCGTGAAACACAATAAAATGTCTAGCATTTCTGTCGCTGGTCTGTCCTTATTGGTTGTTTTCACTTTTTCTTAGTCTCTGCCTAGCGCCAGCGTTTTTCGTACTACAGGTACCGTTTCAACGCCATTTATGGTTTTTAACTCTGAAGATCACATTTCCATAAAAAAAAATCCGATGTCAGCATCACATTACTTTCCCTGCAGATTCAAATTCATTTTGTAATTTTTTGTTTCATTGTGCATTAAATTGAGTTTAATTGCAGAAAATAATATGGATAATTTTCTGATATTATATCCAATTCGTATTTTTATTGCTTCTTCGTTTCGTTTGGAAACTTAATTCACTTGAAACTCTTCAGGTCCTTAAAATTCCAAAAACTACAATATCTCGAGAACGGTTTATCCTACAGTCATGGGGTCAGATTTATTCGCTTGGATGTCAAATTTTACATGTAGAACAAGTACTTAATTAATATATTTCTTCAATTTTAGTCATTTATTTCAGAGCTTCACTATCTTGCTCGTGTAGTATTTTATTTTTAATCGAATATATTAGATTTGCGAGTCATTTCGCAAAAAAAGGCAGATGCTTTTTTCCCGAATCGTATCAAAATCTAACCAGCGCTCCAATATCCTACGAGCGACTTATCTACCAAATTTTGTGGAATTTGATCAATTAGTTTGTCAGCTAGAGTGGATACATACAATTTTTGCTGGCCATTTCGCAATAAAGGCAGGTTCATTTATCCCGAATCGTACCAAAATCTAATCAGCTCTAAGATCGCCCACCAAGTATCTATCAAACATATCTACCAAATATTTGGAAATTTAGTCGATTAGTTGAGTTAGTGGATATATACAATTTTTGCGGACCATTTCATAAGGAAATGCAGGTTCTTCTTTTTTGAATCATTTCAAAATGTAATCTGTAAGGCGCGGATTTTGATGACCTAAAAATTCACTAAAAATGCCCTCAAAAGAGTGAAAAAATGCCTTTAAAAAATGCCCTTAAAGTTTTACATTATTATGAACTTAAAAAAAGAACGACATGAAAAATAAATTTAGTTAATTCATGATACAAATTTTGAAAGTTTTGAGTAAATACAAATAATCTAAATTGTTGTAATAAAAAAATTTATATGTATAAATACCTGACTTAAAACTTTTATTATCCTGAACTGCGACAATTTAATTTCCCATGATAACATCGGAATTACATTAAATTATTAGGTATTTCTTAATGTTCTCAAATATAAAAGATCTTCTATTGTCGGAATATAAGTTTTTATACCGTGAAAAGCTTCTTTCAACATCTTCAAAGAATTCTTTCAACCATGCAATACATGCGCCAGGCAAGTAACATGCACTACCTTAGGATAAAATCCTTTAATGAACTTCCCAGCTTTTACCATATACGGGGCTGCATCAGATAAAAAAAGAAGCACATCGTTGTGTTGAATACCATTCGGCCATAAAAGATGCAAAGATTTGTCAAATACCTGACAAATTGTCGAATTATTTACTTTTTCTAGAAGATCACTGTCAAGTAAAAATATTTTTCCAGGACAGTTTGGCTCCAGTGTTCCTATTATCACGTTCGCAATGAAACGTCCATCAGCATCATTTGTTTCGTCAATTGATACAAATATTTTTTTCCCTTTTACATTTTCTCTTATTATCTCTCGAAAATTATCTTATTTCTCCAAATTATAATCTTATTTCTCTAAATATCCAACCTTTCCTTGTAGCACCCATCTACGTAGTTTTTGCACAAAGTCGATTCAACGGGTATAACGTGACCAGTGTGTTTCTCTAAAAAAGAGGCAAAACTTCAGGTCATTCAATTTTCTCAGAGGAATATTCGCAGATACGAAAGCTTCACACAACTCTTTGTAAAATGGAGACTTGTTGAATGTCGATGAAGTACTTTGCAAAAGTAAAAGTTGTGACGATTGCGTTTTTTGCTCTGCAAGTTTAAGCAGCTCGTATATGTTTTTCTCGTCCAATATGCTGTACGACGGTGAATCTCTTTTCGGCTGCAACTTTTATTTCGCACAGTTTGCAAAATAAAATTACTCCATCCGTAGAAAATACGTTTTCACCAAACTCTGAAACGAACTTGGGCAAATGGCAAGATTGCGAAGGTTTGCATTTAGGCATGTCTAAAGCAATGCTTCCTTTACAAATTGGAAATAATGACCAAATTTCTCTGCGGCTGCCCTTCGCCTTGTCAGAAAATTGAAAACTCGTTTAAACTGGTTAATGTCACTTCTGATTGGTAGCAATAGTCACGTCAAGAGGATGGACAATCCAGTTTGAAGTGGAAAATTCCTATTAATTTTAATATTTCCCCTTTCCCATTATCTTTCTCAAAACCTGTCTTGAAAGGAGTTGATTTACGACCAGAGCCCCTCACAACGGGGAAGACTATCTTTATTGTAAAATATCTGTTTGCACCACAAAACGGGAGGAAGTGTTGCGGCCCCAGGGGTTTGTTTGTAAAGATGCTAAGACGGGAATTAGCAAAAACACCCATTGCAACAGAAAGTATAGAGAACTAAAAATGAAAAAAAATTCCTAAATATAGGAAATCTTATAAAAAGAAATGCCTCAAAAATGCTAAAAATTCCCTGAAAATGCTTAAAAATGCCCATAAAAGGGAAAAATTCGAAAAAATGCAAAAAAAATGCAGATTTCACCAAAATCCGCGCTTTACTAATTAGCATCAGGGTGATCCACAAGTGACTTAACTACCAAATTTTGTAAAATTTGATCAATTAGTTTTTCAGTAAAAATGGATACAGGCAATTTTTTCTGGCCATTTCGCAAAAAAAGGCAGGTTGTTTTATCCCGAATCGTACGAAAAACTATTCAGCACCAGGGTCACATACAAGTGACTCACCTACCAAATTTTATGAAATTCGGTCCATTAGTTTTTAAGTTAGAGTGGATACATACATTGCACAGACAGACACACACACAGACTTTACGCTAAAAATAGTCTTTTCGTATTGTAGAGGTCCCGAAACGTGTAGATCTGTCGAAAACTCGAGTTGTGATTTTCGGCATGATTCCAATACTTTCCCTATACAGTGCCATGTATTGCAGAGAAAATAAAAATCTGATGTGGGCAGCACATAACTTTGCCTGCAGACTTTTATACACGTTCTCTTTTAATTTAATTAAATTTAATTCGCTTTTAATTTAATTTTCGTTCTCATTTGGTAACTGGACTTATTTTCAAAGGTGGCGTAGAGAAAATATGAAAAACTAAAATATCTCGAGAACGGCTAATCCTAGTGTAATGGGGTTGGTCTTATTCTTTTCTTCGTTAAAAATGAAGTGTCAAATAAGCATTTAATGGATATATTTGAGCATACGTAGTTTTTTATTTTAGATTTTAACGATTTTTGCCGGCCATTTTGCAAAAACAGGCAGATTATTTTTTACGAATCATACCAAGATCTAATCAGCACCAGGGTAACCCACCAGCGACTTATCTACCGAATTTTGTGAAATTCGGTCCATTAGTTTTTCAGCTAGAGTGAATACAGGCAATTTTTGCGGGCCATTTCGCAAAAAAAAGACGGGTTCTTTTATCGCGAATCGTACTAAAAGATAATCAGCACCAGGGTCACATCCAAGTGACTACCTACCAAATTTTACGGAATCCGGTTCATTAGTTTTTGCGTTAGAGTGGATACATACATTGCACAGACAGGACAGACACGCACACAGACGTCACGCTAAAAATAGTTTTTTTTTCGTATTCTAGAGATCTCATAACATGTAAATCCGTAGAAAACTCGAGTTGCGATTTTCGGCATGATTCCAATACTCTCCCTATATATTATTATGTATTGAAGGTAAAGTAAAATGTAGGTGTTGCCATTTGAAAATTTCGATATTGTGTCACTGTAACCCTAGCTGTGAGAACAGGACTGTTGTGGTGCCGTCGTGACTGCGGGACTACACAGACTCTGCTGCCCCGTGAATGCGGTAATGCGCATGTCTACAATTTAGTATTTAAGGCTCTGCAATAAGCATATCTTCAGTCTCGAAGCCTTGAGTCTCGGCGTAACGCTGATTACGTGTCAGGCATTTCTTTACTCAAATATGTGCATGCATTAATTAGGATAACTTAAACTGCAACGTTTTAAGTACAGTCTGTAACGTAACCTGTAATTGTTGTGTTAAAGTTTATTTATTATAATGTTAAGTCTCCGTGTCGAGTGTTATTATACGAGCAAGTGTATTCCACAACCTACGCAACAGTTAGCAAGTATTTCAAGTCTTACTTGGTTGGCTTCTCCTTTTTTGCCACGTACCTAGAAAGGACGAAGCAACTGCCTGGAGATGAATACTCTTAACTTATGTACTAGAGTGGTGATAGACACTTCCCCAAGGTGGTGACTAACCCCCAAAGTGGTAGACCCGGACGTGAAAGGATGCAACTCGTTCTGATATAACTCGCCCCATACCAAAAGTGGATTGGACTTGGAGATATATGACTCGTTTTGATTCTACTCTATTTTGTGACCAGAAATGGCTCGTTCTGATGCAAGTTCTGAGTGTCGGTTCAACTGTAGTAGAGCAAGTTTTATGCGGAGTTGCTTAAAGGAGAAAAAGTTCAGGTAGGTGAAAGTTTGAGCGCATTTCGTGACCTGTGTTATATGCGAGTGTTTTTGTTGACATGAGTTATAGTGTTTATTACATGTTTCTGGATTATTTCAACTAGTTCTAGTTATTGGATACAGGGTTTTTGATGAGCATTTTATAATACACAGCAGCGGAAAAAAAACGCCCCACCCTCTGTTGATCGAACATCGTTCATCGTAGGAAAAATTGAATGATACCATTCGATTAGGAATAACATCCTCTACAAATTAATGTGCGTAAAATTTGCATAAGGAGCCGTCTTCATATCTAAACGAGCACAAACTTTGAAATTTTCAATGGCAACACCCAATTTTGACGTCACCCACAAGTTCTAGACCCCCAAATCAGTCCAAATTCAAATTTTCACGACGTTTCTATATATCCGAAAATATTTAATATTCCGAAATGTGCAATTTTCGGGGATCAGCTCCATATTGAAAACCGCAATATGAAGGGCGATATTTCATTGATTGACCACAGCACTGTTATAAATTATTGAACTATCCTCTTGACATTCAGCATTATGACTTACCTCACAGCCAAAGGGTCGCAGGTGTGATACCTGCATGAGAGGGTGAGCATTTTCATGGCTGTGTGTGGTGTTGTCTTGTGTGTGTGTGTGTGTTACTAAGGTAGTGGGGCTGTAATGGGTAGGATTATGTGAGCCTCAAATAGGGCACGATTATTAAGGGTAAAAAGTCGTACTGGGTACGTTGCTAAAAATTAATGGGGCATTCGTGCCAGGGTCAATAAAAGGAAGAAGAAATGAAGAAGAATGAAATATTTATTTTCAAAAATGTCATTTTATAATGCTGTTTAAAAATCAATTTATGAGACTAACAAATATCTGCAGATGACGCGACAAAACAACTCCGTTTGAACTTGGTGACGAATTTAAAAGTATCAATCCGTCATTATCAATCACCGTTTGAAGCCTTGTTGGTGTTTAGTATCACATAATTTTATAATTTGTTATTGTTTTATATAAATATTTTTTATTATGAATTATTACATTTTGTGGGCGATTTCAACTCGTAGTAGCTCGGGAACTATTAATCGGCAGTAACATAAGTAGATCCCATTTATAACAATAGAAGTTTGCACCCTTCAATACAGTAGCAGAATCACGTTGATTAGGTTGCATCTATACAACACTGTTTATACAAAGTTTTTATTAAAACTGAGAAAAAATAAATGCCCGTTTTCTTAAATAAAGATTAACTTACAATTAATATTACTTTTTCAAATTAGTCATCTTTTAAACTAATATACGACCCCTTAAGTCATCGTGATGCTGAATATTTAAACATTTCGAAAGAACTAGTGCGAGGACACACCTGGAATTTTATATAAACATATAAAATCTCTTTGTGAATCGATTTTTATCAAAACGTGTCCAGGTTTGTATTCATATTTTTTCGATTATTGATTTCATAATTAATATTTCATACAAACAATTTATTCTACTAAAATAAAAATCATGTAAATGTGTTTGGGTTGTTTAGTAGTAACGTCATACAAATAATCAGCGTGAGCAGATAATTATTACAGAAGATATGAATGGAAGTCTTGGAAACTAATTTAACATTAGGAGCTCAAAACTTTACATACTCACAACTCAGAAACGCTTCACCCAAATGACTTGAAATTTGGTATCACAGGTTGAATTTTGCTCTAGTTTCGAACTATGTTGTCAAACTTGGGTGTTTCTATTTAAAATTTCAAAGTTTTTGCGCGTTTAGATATGAAGACGGCCCCTTATGCAAATTTTACGCACATTAATTTGTAGAGGATGTTATTCCTAATCGAATGGTATCATTCAATTTTCTCTACGATGAACGATGCTCAATTAACAGAGGGTGGGGCGTTTTTTTTTTTGCGCGGCTGTACATTAAATGTGATATTGAACGCGTGCCAGTATTTGGAAACTACAGATGTGTAAGTGTAGGTTGCTAATATTTTACAGATGGCATAGTTAAGGTATTTCATTGTATTCGATGTCTTTTAAAGAGCTCTTGTTTGGCCCGGATGGTGTTTTGCACGGAAACGATTGTTTTTATATGTTGTATAGATATGTGCTATTTTGAGATTGTTTTTGCACTTAACTTGTCTTTTTACATGTTCGCATGGTAGGTTGTGCTGTGAGGTTATTATAACGTATCCATTCGTAAACAGGTCGGGAAAGGCTGGGTTTGCGATTTTTGAAACCATATTCTATTTTCCGGGATTAATATATTACTAGCCGAATACCCGTTGAAAATCAACGGTCTCGCAATAAGCAACCTCTGAATAATGTAAATGTTTTAATAATTCGCCTTTCACATTTACTCGACAAATCGAATATTTTGGTGTGCAGAACCCCCCTAAATAAGAAATTATTGGGAAACTTAATTTGCTCATTTTTTCCTTTCTGATCTCATCCCGAGGCATCCCTATTTTATTATTTCTCCTTTGGAACTTTTTTCTGTGAAGCACACCCATAAATGAACATTTTAGAAAAACTCTGTTTGTCTTGGGTTTTTATCAGATGATTGGCCCATATACCAAATATGAAGCCGCTATAGCATTTAAAAGGAAGCGTGCATCGTTTATTTGGAAAATCGAACATATTAGTATGCGGCACCCCTTAAAGTAGCAAATATTGGAAATCTGAAATTTCACACTTTCTGCCTTTCAAACTATCTACCCGAACACCAAATTTGAAGTCTCTATTCTATCGAGAACATGTTTTTCTATCCCTTCACCTTTCGAGCGTTTTTCTGTGTAGCACCCCGTTAGTGAACATTTTTGTCAAACCGTATTCATCTTTGGTTGTTTTGTCAAATGGTTAGGCCATGTACTAAATTTCAAGCCTCTATCACATTGTAAAGGAGGCGTTTTACATTTGTTCGGCAAATCGAACATTTTATTGAACGGCACCCCGTAAAATAGCAAATGTTGGAAAACTGAAATTGCATACTTTTTTCCTTTCCAACTTTTTATCAGTTCACCAAATTTGAAGTCTCTATCTCAGCGAGAAGCATGCTTTTCTAGCATTTCACCTTTCAAATGCTTTTGTGTGGAGTACCCACCCCCTTAAATATACATTTCTAGAAAACTCTATTCTTTTTGTGGTTTTTACCAGATGATTCACCCATATACCAAATATGAAGACTCTATCATGTTTTAAAAGGGGCGTTTCTCCTTTATTCCGAAAATTGAACATTTTAGTATGCAGCACCCCCTAAAGTAGAAAATATTGGTAAACTGAAATTGTACACTTTCTTCCTTCTAAACTATCTACCAGTACACCAAATTTGATATCTCTATCTCATTCTGAAGCATGGTTTTTTATCAATTCACTTTTCGAACGTTTTACTCTGGAGCACCCCCTTAAATGAGCATTTTTGAAAACCTAAATTCGTCTTGGGTGTTTTCGTCAAATGATTAGCCCATATACCAAATTTCCAGCCTCTCTCAAATTTTAAAGGAGCCTTTTCTCAATTATTCGGTAAATCGAACATTTTGTTGTGCGGCACTCTTTTAAGTAAAAAATATTGGAAATCTGAAATTGCACACTTTCGTCGTTTAGAACGATTTACCCGTTCACCAAATTTGACGTCTCTTTCTCAACGCAAAGTTGCTTTCCTATCATTTCACTTTTCGAAAGTTTTGTTGAAGAGCACCCCCTCTAGAGAACGTTTTCGAAAAATTCAATTTTTTCCAGGGGTTTTATCGAACCACCGAGCCGTGTACTAAATTACATGTCTCTATATGTTCAGGTAGTACCTAAAAAAGGCGTGATAGACAGACAGACAGACGGACGGGCAGACGGACACTTGGCAATTAGTATATATAGATAGTGTGTGTTTGTATCACATTATTAAATATGCTGGGAAATAGTGGATCCGAGGAAAAGGTTCAGATTCAGCAGGAAACGCAACCGGAACATTCGAGTCTTTGTAAAGTAGCTTTTAAAGCACCTGTTTTTTGGGAAACAGATCCTGCCTTGTGGTTCGCACAAATCGAATCACAATTTATTACGGCGGGTATTTCTGTGGATTCAACGAAATTTCATTCAGTGGTTTCCGCGCTTGACACCCGGATTCTGAAATGTGTTCGGGATATAATTTTGAACCCCCCCCCCCCCGGTTGAGGGAACGTATCAGGTATTGAAGGCACGGGTTTTAGCTTTCTATGAGCAGACCGAGGACTCAAAATTAAGTTTGCTCTCAATGATTTGCATTTAGGCTATCAACGCCCTTGGCAATTATTATGAGAAATGGAGGGTTTAAATGGCGGTAAGCTTAGCGAAAGTGCATTGCGTACCTTATGGAAGCAAAGCTCGGATTCAGCAGATACTTAGTGTTTGTTCTGAGGAGTTTTCTAGGTTTGCAAAAATTGAGGATAAAATTGGTGAGGGTCCCAGAGATACTGCAGTTATTTCGAGTGTTTCGAGAGATAATTGAATGTTGGAAATAATTAGGACAGAATTAGCTGAGTTAAAAAATGCAATTCGGCAGCTGAGTTCCGTTTCTAGGTCGGGGACTGTTCGTGCTGAATATAGCCGTTTCAGATGCAGAAGGAATGGGTCTTCATCAGGTTCGCGTTCTGATGGGTTCTGCTGGTATCATGATAAATTTAAAGAAAAAGCTAGTAAATGTATTTCACCATGTAAATGGTCGGGAAACTAGTGAGTATTTCTATTTTGTCGGTGGCGGAAAATGAGTATGCTGGTTGCCGACTGTTTGTATATGAGCGGGCTACGAAAATTACATTTTTGATCGATAGCGAAGCTGCAATTAGCTGTTTTCCTAGAAGGCTTACCTCACGAAAAGATCCGGGTGATTTGGTTTTGCATGCGGCTAATGGGTCTGTGATTAAAACATTCGGAGGTATAAGATTGGATTTGGATTTCGGACTCCGGAGGAAATTTAATTGGAACTTCATGATTGCCGATATTTCTATGCCCATATTGGGTGCTGATTTTTTAGAAAGGTTTGGCCTCTTGGTCGATTGAAAGAACCGATGAATTTGAGATGTGGAGGCAAAATTATTTGTTTATGGTACGAATGTTTCTGGATCGTCGTTAGGTTTGTCTTTGCCTAGGGGAAAAACAGGTATGATTCTATAGTTTCTGAGTTCCCGCAGGCGTTCGGTTCCAATCTGCAAGCGTGCATAAACAGTGAAAATGGTTTAGTTAAGCACTGTATCGAGACTACTGGCCCTCCGGTTTTTTATAGACCTAGGAGGTTAATCCAGAGAAATTGGATGCATTAACAAAGGAATTTAAGGGTCTGATTAAGCAAGGCGGTATTAGACCATCAAAAAGTCCCGTGGGCTAGTCCAATTCATATGGTAAAGAAAAAGGACGATTCATGGAGCATTTGTGGAGATTTTCGAGCAGCCAATAAGGTTACGACACCGGATAGGTACCCGCTTCCTCACATTCATGATTTTGTAATGGGATTAAGGAGCAAAACGGTTTTTTCAAAAATTGATTTGGTTCGAACGTACCAGCAAATCCCGGTGGAATCCAGTGATGTTTGTAAAACTGCAGTAACTACTCTGATTGGTCTGTTTGAATTCCTAAAAATGCCGTACGGTTTGCGTAATGCAGGCAGTACCTTTCAACACGTGTTGGATAGTATCCTCCGCGAGTTTGATTTTTGTCTGTCGTATTTGGATGATGTGTTTGTTTTTCTGAGGATGAGGAAATACATGAGGACCACTTACGCAGATTATTTAGGAAGTTGAGTCATCACGGTTTGATAGTGAATTTTTCAAAATGTGAATTCGGAGTACCGGAGATTTCTTCCTTGGGGTTTTTGATATCCGATAAGGGAATTTTTCAATTGCCGGATAAGATTGGTAAATTAGCTTAATACTCTTTTCCTACTACGGTGAAGGAGTTGAAAACTTTTTTGGCGATGCTAAATTTCTATCACCGGTTTTTAAAAGACGCGGCTGAGACACAATCGCAGTTCAATGAACTCGTCAAAAATAAATGTAAAAATGATAAAACGCTTATCATGTGGACTGATGAGGCTAGGGAGGCATTTGAGTGTTGCAAGAAGGCAATTGTCGATGCAACGCTTCTCGCATTTCCTGCTCCGGATGTACCATTGGTTTTAATGGTTGATTCTTCTCAGATCGCAACGGGTGCGGTATTGCAGCAGCAGGTTGAAGAAGGTCGGGAGCCTTTAGGATTTTTCTAAAAAACTTACCCCTGCGCAAATGAAAATACAGCATGTTTAATCGAGAGTTATTGGTAGTTTATGCGGCTGTGAGACACTTTAGGCATATGTTAGAGGGTCGTCGGGTGTTTATTTATACCGACCATAAACCGTTGATGTATGTATTTAATCAAAAGCTTAATAACTCTTCTGCTCAACAGATTCGACATTTGGAATTAATTAGTCAGTATATCAAACCGATATCAGGAATATGCCGGGTTTCCACTGACGCGTTCGTCCGTTGCGTTGGCTATCCGTCAGAGGACTCAGAGCATCGAGCGCAAGGGATTCTCCTCTTCTTCCACGCTGTATGAGGCGATGGGGTGCAAATGGTGTGGGAAAGAAGAAATCTTTGTGCAGCTCAACTTGATTGGTTAGGATTTGTTTACAATTTGACAGCATCTGTTCGATTGATTTTCGTATTGTTCTATAGCATATTCATATTGAAGTCTGCTGTGGTCTGATCCATTAACGCAGGCCCGAATTGTCCTGTGAGTTGGGTCAGGCTCAGTATTTAAAAAGTCGGGCCGGGCGTATTTAAATTTGAAAAAAATTTTAAGTAAATTTTAATAGAGTACATGAGATTATTGTGTTGAATTTAGCTATATGTAAATATAAATGTTTAAAAAACTTTTATTTTAGTTCTTTGTAGAAACACATTTGAATAAAAATCATTTCGACCGTGACTTAAGGGTCTTCGGGCCGGGAACGTTTTCTAAATTATGACGGGCTTCATATTTCAGTTTCCCTTGTGAATATTTCATGTCTTCTCCAGCTTACAAAAATTACTGGAGGTCTGGGCCTGCCGCTCGAGTGGTGTCCCCTCCCCCAGGCCGGGTGAAGGATGCAATCTCATATTTTCCAGGATATGACCATATCCCAGTATATATGTAAATCTGTTTTTTCAAATTCTCTATTTAGGGATTTTTCAAATGAAATCCTATTTTGGTAAATTCTTGAATTGAGCTTATGTGTATTTTTGACCACGATTCTCGTTTAATATATTTATGAGAATATTTATTTGGGAAAGTCTCTCTCTGCCAATATTGCAAAAATCTTAATTATATTTCTTCTTAATTATTTAGTAATTTCGAAATGCACCAATTTACCAACAATTGAGAATTGATATATTAGCATCTATTACATCTTCAGAATTAATATCTGTCAGTATAAATTTAAATAAACAGCCTTAGTTTATATATATATAATTGTAAAAATAAAATCTTTTGAATTCTCATTCATTTTCTTATAAAAGAACTCAGATTTTTAATAGTATGTTGGCTGGGAAAAATCACCTAGTTTATGAGATCTTTACCAGATATGTTACATTTTTAAACAGTAAAGTTGAACGATACTTATCACAAATATAAATGTTATTTTGCTTTCCAAATTTTATAATTTTTGACTAAAAAGCTTCATGAATCTTATGCACTACTTAGAGGTTTTAGTGCATATGGTGGTAGATATACCATTTTGCAAATGTTGGGTGCTTCTTAATGACAATTTCGTGCCCATTCTGCTATGCATATTTATTTTACATAATATTTTGTGTCTTTTGTATATTCATCAGTATTTGTTAAAGTATTGTTTGGCTACCAAGGTATTACTATTTACAAAATACCTAGACTTTCTTGATATTTTAAGTTTTACTACTTAGACAGTGAAAAGTACTATCCAAACACAAAAAAATTTAATCTACTTTTTTAAGCAGTAAATTAATTTCATATCTGATCCAACTTAAGCTAATCCTGTTTCCTGCTGTGGAACAATCAAATATTAACATGATTTAGGTTTAACTGACTTTATAATTATATTCTGCAACTGTCAGCAAATAATATTGAAATAGACAAATGTGATTAATAAGCCACTGACTCACAGTTAATGAGAATAGTACTAAAAAATTATTAAATCAGATATCAGCATTTTGTGTGAAGTATAAATATAATCCGACAAGACAAATGCTTATTTCTCTCATATAAACCAATGCTCTTCCTACCTAATATCTTCAATAAAACAATGCACATTACTACAAATTCTTTTCGCTTCTTGTTATTATTTGATTTTTGAAATATTAAATTGCTTCAACAGATTAAACTTGGTAAGCTGAAGTTTATGGAAGAAGAAATTGACATTTTAAAAAAATTGAAGTAACTTCTTTCTTATAATATATATTTTTACCTAACATATTCGTCAAAGTAAAAAGAAGGAAATCTGAGTGATACAAATAGCCAATAAAGCACCAGTAAGATTTCCGATATATTTTAGCAGTAAAATCAGCTTACCTTTATAAATAAAACTATTTTCCCATAATATTGTAACTTTTAACATTTCCACTTGCATTTATAATTTTCTTTTTTGTTTTCTATTTCTTTAATTAGTTTAGAATGCTAGGCCAACAACTTTATAATACCAGCCAATGTCAAAAATTTTTGATAACTTCACTCCATTTCAAGTAGGATTTTACTGGATATTTCACATTACTTCATGGAGAATACAAAATAGATAATAGGAATAATCCACATTGTCGTGTATTTTAAAATTATGTCGGTTTGAGAACAATCAAAAGGCTGTTGTTGAAAACCCAGACCAGCCGAGTGCATATAGCAGCTGGTTGAGAAGCTGGTAACAAGCTGTTTATCAATATATTTGTATAGTTTAATTAAATAAATAGTATTTATACATATAAATGAAATTCTCATCATTGATGATACAGCTTCATCAGGCCATCTTATAGATTTTCTCAGTAGTTCCTCTTTGTGGCTACTTCGCCAGTTTTGCTTTTCCCATCGACATCAAACCATCAAAATAATATGCAAATTATATTCAACAATGAAAAAAATTTTAATTCAATTGGACTTCCAGAATTAACATTTAGTAAAAAAAATAAAATGTGCTCATTTTGTTAGAATTTGAGTTGTGATAATTTTTACATTTGTTTAAAACTTCAAAGCTGAGTTCAGTAATTGACATGCTCACAAAAACACATTTTGATTTTATTAACATGATTTTAATAATGCTTTTTCAACTTTCAAGCCTGTGATGCTATATTTTTTATATTAATATAATAAAACTAGCTTATAACCATTGAAAATCAATGATGAAAGATACCGTATGTGCTTGTATAAATTTTTTCAGATATTGTTTTTACTTCCACTCAAATCAGAAAAATACTGAATAATGAAAAAAAGAAAACGAAGAAATAAATTATCATTAAAGGATAAAAATAATAATTTTTTATTAATGTATTAACATTAATTGAATGGAAATGAAAAGCAGATGTTTCTTATAATAAATCTAATAGAATATTTCAGTATAAACCACATATTTAATAATTTTCTTTTAGCAAATTAACGGAAATCCACATTTGAATCCAAACTAAAAACCAATATAATTAACTGTGAATCCAGTTTTGAAAACATATCTAAATTAGAATTCCAAATTTGTTGATCAACTGCCCATTGCTGAAATATTTTTCCTCTGTACAGAAAAGTGTTGAACTTATTGGGTCTTACCACAGTCTGATAAATTTTTTATCATACAGATATTTCTTCATTTATGTGTAACCATATTAGTTTCCATATTTTAAATATCTACAAGCCCTTTTAGTTAGGTGACAGTTTGCTTACAACAATGGTAATATGAATAGTCGTTGTTATAACATAGTTAAGAAAGAGTCTAATATTCAGCTTCGCTTCTACAGAGAACATTTTAATAAGAACAGTGAAGCTAAATATTGGACTTGTCTTATTCAATATTTTTCACCAGACAGAACACATATTGGGGCCAGCATACCCCTCCAAAAAACTTTGCATCATGATTACTCATGCACCCTTTTGGAGTAAGAATTAAATACTTACCAAATTTTAGCTTCCTATACATTATGGTATTTGAGATGTTTCGGGGCCGACAGAGAAACCCAACTCAAAAGGTAGCAGAGTTCCTCGAAACAATTTCTAAGGTATTCACATCAACTTTTGGGGTAAGAACTGATTGCCTACCAAATTTCAGCTTCCTAGGCCTAACGGTTTTTGAGATATTTTTATCCCAACATTGAATCCCACACATATGGATAAATTCAAAACATACTAATTAACAATAAAATCAAATACATAAATTTAATTTGTTTATTTTTCAGAAGTATACATCTAAAATTCTTAGATATAAGAAATACAATATTTTGTAACAGATTATGTTCAGCAAATATCAATATTTTCTTAAAACAAAACTAGATCCAGTCAAACTTTCTTTAAAATCTCTAGTCCATACTTTAATTTAAAAAAACCTGTAAAAAATAAAATGTATACAGTTTTAAAGAATTCTCATTTTTTAACTATTTTACAAAAATTAATGAATAGAATATCAGCAAAGGCCTAACATAAACCACACATGTCTTCATTTTTTTTTTGTTAGGAATACTTTTTTTTTAAACTTTCTTTTAAATTAAAATTATATTTGAAATTTATGCATTTGGATTGATATATACCATAAAGCAGTAGATTTTGATAACAAAAGTGCGGCTTTCAGTTCTATCGTTAGTCGTACCTGATAAAAAAAAGTAACCACTAGCTGTCGACTAGTTATACAAAAATGCAATTTTCTACAACCAAATATGACTTTTATGCAGGAGAAGCTGATTAAAAATAGTGTTGCTATCTTGAGTTATATAAAACATTTTCAAAAAATAATGTTTCATGGACAATGAAAATGCTTCAAAAATATTGGACAAGTTGCTAAATCTTAATCCCTATTAGCATGGCATATTTCACATGTTATGTTTCTATATATATATAATAGTCATTAGCAATTCTTCCTTTTATGCAATATTTTCATCATATGTTTACAAACTGATCATTGTGAACACTCAGGGCTGTGCAGTCGTTAGTAAAAATATACAGACTCTGACTCCTAAATTAAACTATGTAAAAGTAATTTTATCTTGGAATATTAAATTCTTTTATTAGTTAAAATAGTTTTAAAAAATCATTAAATGTTTACCAATTAAAAAACTAATGAATTGAAAAATTAAAAATTGCTATCTATGACAGTCACTGTTTTAGCAATAACTTTGATGAACAAATAACATGTGAGCACTATTTTATTTAGATATAAGTTGTGTGTGCCATACTACACTACCTAAAACTAAAATGTGACCTGTGCAAACTAAATATATGCACCCACTATTTAGTGGAATAGGCTGTGCTAACAAAGAAAATATTAAAATGCAGCTTATCCATATTAAGAATATGTGCCTGCTAAAGTGCGGCATGTGCTACTTACTTGGCATCATAGCCTGCATATGTCCTAAATAAACACCTTGTGTGTGGGCAATAAATACACTTGATATGTTGATGCATAGTGGTGGTGTCCCAAGCTATCAGTAACTTTTTAAGACAAATGGGTTATGTATTACATGTGCAATATGTGAAGCAGATTAAAATTGGTGCTACGATGAATGCAGTTTAAATTGAATTTGATCCTTTTCACAATAGTTGCAATTTAATTTGAAACAGGTCATTTTCACAAGACACAATTTAAATCTAGAACCAGTAACTTTTACAGCTGATTTCAAATTGTTTGGCTTGCTTATATAAAACTGAAAATCAGAATGAAATTAGCATTTATTCTAAGAAATTTTAGTTGACTAGATTGATTATTGTAATGAAAATTAAAATTTTAATTTTCAAAACTTTAATTTCAGAAATGCTAAATTAAATGTCTTGAATATATATCTTTACTCAGTGAGCTGCTTGCATGCACAGGTTAGGTGTTTCTAAACGATCATCGGAAAGTCCTTGAAAATGAAATGACTAACCCACATGTGTGTGTTTAAGAAACTGATAAACAAATCACGACGATTCAAATTGCAGATTATGAATTAAAATGACTTCAGCAAAATAGTATTTATATGATAGATGTGTTTGTCATTATAAAAATTTACTTAGCATATATTATAAATATGGAACAGTTTACCCCACAAGGTCCTATGTACAAGTATTTGACTTTTAACAGCATAGCAACATCTAACGTTTACGTAAATTCATCCACTTTACACTTTTTAATCACAAATTAAGGAATTTCTAATTTACAGTATATCAACTAGGAATAGTAAATGTCAAGCACTGAAATTAATGTGACAGAAACTTACCTTAATGTGACAAAAACATACCTTAATGTGACAAAAACATACCGTAACTTCTTCAATCTTAAGAGATCAGAGGATGTAGACATCAGCTATAGATTTTTCAGTCCTTCAAGAAATAGATTGGGCTCTTTCTACAAACTTTAAATTCCTCCGGCCACACAAACAGCTGCCATAAGCCTTCGGGTTGGTCGTGTGGCCTGGGTTTTCCACACTTTAAATTCCTGTAACAAATTAAATCAGAATTAGTATCACTTTATAACCCTTGGTAAAAAAAGCACATCAAAACTGTTTGTAATCAACTATTAGAATGAATATTTTTAAATTATGGTATCTAGTTGTAGATAAAAATTCATGGTAATAAACATCAGACTTGAACTTGAATACCACACGCACCTTGAAAAATATTTCTAAATAGATTTCCTATCAATATTTCTGTTTATCAATATTAATAGAAAATATATAAAAAGACGTATCCATCACTTCAAATGAGAATTTGTAAAAAAAATTAAAACTTCAGAATCCAAATTTTGGGGAAACATGAAAGGAAAAAAAGGTCAAATAATAGTATTTATTTTGCCTGTTAAGTTTTTACTACAATTGGTGTAAAATACAAATGTATAATACATGCACACAAACTTTTATGAATTTGGTCACTGAAAACATTCCCTTTTACAGCGGATTTCATATTGTTTAGGTTGCTTTATTTAAATTAAAACTAAAAAATCAGAATAAAATCTGTAATTATTATATCTTTTTAGTGGATCAGGTTAATTATTGTAATGAAATATATTCAAGTTTTAATTTTCAAAACTTTAATTTCAAAAATGCAAATTTAATTTCTTGAAAATATTTTTTACGCAATGGACTGTGCGCATGCACAGATATTTTCAAATGATCACCAGGAAGCATGCATAACCCATGCAAATGCATAACCCATCTATGTGTATTTAATTAAGAAACTAATAAGCAAAAACACAGGTATTCAAATTGCGAATTGAAGACTACAACAACATACTATTTACATGTTAGATGTATTTGTCACACTGAAATTTTACTTAACATATATTATAAATATGGATCCGTTTACCACACAAAGTCCCATATACAGGCTTTAATTTTTAAAAGCATATTAACATTTACTGAAAATAACCCGTTCCACACTTTTCAACCACTGATTAAAAGGAATTTTTAATTTACAACATATCCATTTGGAACAGTAAATATCAACCACTGAAATAAATAGTTGTGTAAAAAACATACCTCAGCTTCATAATCTTAAGGAATGGAAGGACATGTCTGTCTGTCAACTCCAGATTTTTCAATATCTTCAAAATATATAATTGGACTCTATACAAATTTTAAATCCCTGTAACAAATTTAACTAAAATTATTTTCATTTTATATTTCTTAGTAAAATAAACTTCAAAACTGCTTGTATACTCAACAATTAGAATAAATATTTTAAAATTCTGGTATCTCGCTGCAGATTAAAAACTTTGATAATAAATATCAGATTTATATTTGTACACAACACACACCTCGAAAAACATTTAAAAATAAGATTGCTTATAAACATTGGTAGAAAAATATATAACACATGTCCATCACGTTAAATAATAATTTGTGAAAGATAAAAAAAATTAAAACTACAAAATCTAAATTTTGTGTAAATGTAAAAGAAAAAGAAAATCAAATAATACTAGTATTTATATTCTGACTGTTAAATTTTTACGATGATTAAAATATACATTTATAAAAAAAAAATGCACAGAAACTTTTGTAAACTGGAATTAAACTATCTAGTGGTATACGACACACATTAAACACCCCACCTCACTGAAAAGATGTGATCTTACAGTACACAGCTAATATACTTCAGTTATGTATGATATGAGTGTCCCACCGTCGAAACCTGTTGATTATTACTTCAAAACAAAATTATGAACATTTATTTCACGACCAAAAATAGTCTACTTTTTCAGCTAATCCAACAATCCGACTTGAAATAGGGCACACCCCATCCTAGTCAAGCTGATCAGATATACAACTCAATACCAATTTTACTTTTCATCTAAATTAAGACCGGTCTTGGCCATGTCAAATTTTCCAATTTGATGTAGATTTGGGCCAGTCTAAATTTTCTAATTTAATCCAGGCTTGGGCTGGGCTCAATTTTTAAATATTTTTGGGCCTAGTCAGGCCTTAAAACTTTTGTTCTGGACTTATTTTTTAAAAGTAAAGTAAAATAAATTATTTTAATATAAAACATTCCCCATTATATTATGCTAAATAACAACTTTCACATAAGTATTAAATATGCACAAATTCTGTATTCAAACAAGTTAGCAAAATGAAAATATAACAAATCTAATTGTAATGCTGCATAATATGGTATAACATGCTGTTAATAACGAGTGAATAATTCAGGGTAAAAAATTTCAGCTCAGAGTTCACTCACCAAAAGTTTTTTGACATACCAGTATCATATAACTATAATAGCTGTGCTTAACTCTTGGCATTTTTTCTCGAAAAAAAAAATAATAATTGCAGTAAAATTCATAGAAAATTATGTAAATAAATTAACATAAATATATACATAACATATCAGCGATTAAGATATTGCTTACAGATGTAATGGACAAAATGTTGTTACACAAATATTGATTTACAATTTCAAAATCTGCAAGTCACTATTTTCAAGATTCCCGGGATATACACGTAAAATGAGAGTAAGTACAAACTGCCTGTTACACAGAGGTCTATTGGCACTCAGTCACTGGATAGAAGAGAACATACATTTCATATTAACAGTGGCAAATCATGGGAGAATGAGGCCCCGGCAATCTTTTCTGAAGAGCTCCCCTCCCCCTAAAAACCAGTTTGGAAAAAAAAAAAAGTACTTAAAAATAAACACGTTGAAACTTGTTCTATATAAATCTTGCTACTCTTTTTTTTCATCTAATAAACATACTTGAAATATTTGCACCCAAAAGTTTGAATAGAAATTAAATTAAAATGAGAATAATAATATTTTATGAAAATATTAAATGACACAAGTGTTTAAATATTATAAATTTTTATTTGTTAAACTGTGCGGTAAATATTGATATTACAGCATAATACTAAGGAAAGAGCTGAAACTTCTTAGGGTACTTTAAATTGGACGTTTTCTGGCTTTTGCTGCGACAAAGTGCTCATAACATATGTATAATCTTACGTTTTAACAAGATCGCTTTCAATGCTAAGAATTGACAGATGAGTTAGCCTCTTTTCAGTCCTTACGCTTCTTAAGTTGTTTTTGATTAGTTTTAATTTAGAGAATGATCTTTCCCCACTAGAGTTGGAGATCATCAAACACAAATAAGTATGAAGTACTCTTTCAACATTTGGAAACGCTTGAATTATGTTTTTCCCACATAAATACGAATACAAACACTTTAAATCCACTTTTTGGGATTCATTTTCGAGTTCGTCCTTATTTCCTTCATCACTGTTAAAAATCTTTAAGAATTTTTTTTTTCTTAAAGATTTTTTACTTTTATTTTTCTTTCAAAATGAGGCCCTCCTCTGTAATGAGGTCTCTGACATTCGCCAGTATGTTAATTCACCACTGCATCTTAACTACTATTAGTATTTTACATGAAACAAACAAATATATAATTACAGCCTGCATATCGTGTTAACCGATATTTCACTTTCGTGTTAAGTAGTCTCGATAGTATATATTATCACAACATTCATAGCTAGGTCGGGGACGGACCCTAAGTTGAAGTTGATAGATGCTAATATAAATGCCAGAATAAATTGTGCAATGAAAAAAATTACGGAAGTGTATAAGATTCCCAAATTTGCATGCCACATAACAAATATGCCATATGTGAAGTCTGCAACAAAATATGGTTTGGTTTGTTTACTTTATTCACATACGGATACAAAATATGGAATGCTTAAAAACAACACATATTACACTTAGGACTCAAAAACATACTAAGCACATTATACAAATAATAATTATTTAAACCATTGTTTTCGGATAATTATTTAATTAAAATTTATTGAAAAACTGTTATATCTAAAGGGATCCTGACAGATTCTTCATAACAACTATAAGACAAAGTATGACATCGCAAAACTTGAAATGCCGATAAAATCCGGAAGGGATAGAAATATTTGGTATGGTCATGATGAATAACTGAGTGCGATTATATGTTATGTTTCTATAAAATATTTACAATAAATTTTACTCAAACATCCATTCATTGAGAGCGTACTAGTTTACGTTGTTTAACATTAGAAGTGGGGAAATTACTTTAATCACAGATACACATTTTTAAATTGGATCGAGTCGGGTCATTGAACAGTTTTAAATTAGCAAATTTAGCGAAAAGTATACATTAAAATAAAATTTTATGACTATACGTTCAAATGAACAAGTGATCACACAAGTAATTTACCTAATGATCCTCAAACTGGCATAGATTTAAGAGTAAACTTCCCATGTTTTTTTTTAAATAAACAAATCATAACTCACCAATCAGAATATTTTTCATATTGTCTGCTGTATATCCGAAATCATTCCTGCATTTGGAAATTCTCTGATTGAAGTGACGGCCATCTTGTTTATAATAAAGCCTTTTCATGGGTGTCTTTTCAGCAGTAACGCATCACGTGAGCAACGATCCGTCAGAACATGAACTTGAACCATGTTCAACGGATGAATTCACGGTCGTGCGTTCGAGCCTGTGATTGGTTGACGTACAGCTCCCAACGGATGGGCAACGTACGAATGCGTCAGTGGAAACCGGGACATATTCCGGGGGATGAGAATGTAGTCGCTGATACCTTGTCTAAAATCCATACTATAAGTTTAGCTGCTTCAATTGATTTTGAGGGTATTGCGCTGGATCAGTTACAGGATCAGGAGTTGAAGGATTTGTTAGAAACGCATACAGGTCTCGATTTGCGTCTCATGTCTTTCCCTGCCTGTAATAATTCCATATATTGTGATATGTCTAAAAATGTACCTAGAACTTTCATCCCACAGATCTGGAGGAAGAAGGTGTTTGATAAAACACATAATCTGTCACATCCTGGTACGAAGACGACATTGAGGTTTTTGCAACAACGTTTCGTTTGGCGTTCCATCAGAAAAGATTGTGCTGAGTAGTGTCGACAATGCCTTGAATGTCAATGAGCTAAGGTAGTTAAGCACACTAAAGCACCTTTGGCGGAATTTCCTCAGGCAACAAATCGTTTTTGCCAGGTTCATTTGCACATAGTAGGAGCGCTGTTGCCGTCAAAAGGGAACAGATATCTCTTGGCATGCATCGACAGATATACACGCTGGCCGGAAGCAGTCCCGATGCAAGACCAGACCGCGGAGACAGTGGCTAAAGTTTTTCTCAGCAATTGGATCGCGCGTTTTGAGTGCTGGAAGTTATCACGACAGATCGAGGAGCAAATTTTGAATCTCGACTGTTCCAATGTTTATCCAGGATCTTGGGGGTACACAAATGTCGTACCACCGCATATCACCTTCAAGGAAATGGTATGGTGGAGCGATTTCACATAACCCTTAAATCAACGTTAATGGCTGTGGATTCTATTCATTGGATTGAGGCTTTGCCAGTGGTGCTATTATCATTGAGATCGGCAGAGCGGGGGGAGTTACAAGCTGCACCGATAGAGTTGGTTTACGGTACAATCCTTCGCTTGCCGGGAGACATAATTCAGAGAGCAGATCGAGAAGTAATGGCTCCAATGCAGTTCGTACAAAATCTGAGGAAACAGGTGGCCAAGCTGAATTAGATCCCGGCAACTGACCATTCAACGTAGAAAGTGTATGTTTCTACTGATTTAAAGAGCTGTTCTCATGTTTTTCTTCGTATAGATGCAGTCAGGAGACCGTTGGTGCCGCCATACCAGGGACCGTTTCCAGTGTTGTCGAGGACTGACAAGATAATCTCGATCCTGTACAATGACCGGAAACAGGACGTGTCATTAGACAGGGTGAAGCCAGCGCACGTGGTGGTTCCTGGTGCGATTGAGCACACAAGTTTTTTGAAGACTCCCACTGCTAGTACCTATAATGTTTCGTGGTCTGGCCGGAGAACTAAACCTGTGGTTCGTTTTCAGGCCGAGATTCAGCCTGGATGTTTTTCTTAGGGGGGAGTACTGTGGTGCCGTCGTGACTGCGGGACTACACAGACTCTGCTGCCCCGTGAATGCTGTCATGTGCATGTCTACAATTTGGTATTTAAGACTCTGCAATAAGCATATCCTCAGTCTCGAAGCCTTGAGCCTCGGCGTAACGCTGATTACGTATCAGGCATTCCTTTTCTCAACTATTTGCATGCATTAGTTAGGATAACTTAAGCTGCAATGTTTTAAGTACAGTCTGTAACGTAACCTGTAATTGTTGTGTTAAAGTTTGGTTATTGAAATGTTAAGTTTCTAACGTGTCGAGTGTTGTTGTACGAGCGAGTGTATTCCACAACCTACGCAACCGTTAGCAAGTATTTCAAGTCTTACGTGGTTTGCGTCTCCTTTCTTACCACGTACCTAGAGAAGACAGAGCAACTACCTAGATATGAATACTCTTAACCTATATACTACAATGATGATAGACATTTCCCCAAAGTGGTAATCCCCAAAAAGGTATGTTGTACTTTTTCTATGGAGGTCAAATTGACCGCTGCCCGTCGTTCTAGGTAATTCAAAATGCCAGTCTTTCTAGTGTTAATCGCATTGTCGGAGGGTTGACTGCACTGTTGAATCTATTTGTACATAAATTCCAATCTTCTACTTTTTTTACAAGCGCATTAATGACATTTTCGTGGAAATTAAGAGTTCTTATTTCTCAAATTTGAAGAAAACTTTTTAAGATACAACAAAAAAGTGTATCTTTGCTATTATTCATTAAGATTAATTTGAGCTTGATCACCAATGATCTATCATCAATCACCGTTTCACAAATTCTGCTGAAATATTATAGTAAAAATTTATTATTTTCTTAAACTGATGTTAGGTAAACAATGCTTGCGTTGCTTCTATGGATTTCGCACTGGACAAAATCTAACTAAAACTGATAATATTTGGGAAACAGTTGAAGAGTTTCTACAATTATGACAGGTGACCACCAGCCATGACCAGAGAGTTCGAAAACTTTTTCATAACCACTGCCATTTTAAAACTTGTTTCGGGCACAGTGCAGTTACAACCAGAATGACCAAGGATTATCTCAATCAATGTTATGTGGTCACATGATACACAGAACACATGTTTTGCTTGAAATGCTCTCTAGAACCGTACAGAATAACTATGCTATTTTTTTTCTGTTGAATGACTTGATAACTGATAAACAATTGTTAACAGAGATAAACACCCCCTTGACATGTGCGAAAGTTAAACAATAAAAACAATGCGCAACTCATTGATTGTTTCAAATCTGAACTACGTCTTGTTTAACATAAATGATAACAGAAACTGAATATCGCAACAAAATTACTTCTACAAAAGAGAGCTTGTTGAATGAATGTTTGTCCAAAAGTACATACAAAATAAGTTAAAATATATTTCTACATGTGTGTATGCCTGCATTATATAACTATTTATTACCAGGCATTGGGTGGTTTGTGTAAAAAGATGATAGTATGAATTGTTATAAAGATTGGCAAATAATTGATCAGTTACACATGCAATATAATTTTTACATATAGATATCTTTACAAATTCTTAGCCAGAAAAACACTGGAAAGCTTGCTGATATTTTATAAACAGCAAAAACTTCATTGTGTTCATCTAGCCTTTCCGAGGTTTAACAAAATATGCAGTGTTTTTGTGTTGAAGACCCAGACCACACGACCGACCCAAAGGTTAACGGTAGCAGTATGTGTGGCCGGTAGTGTTTTAGTGTAGAGTACATACCTGCGAGCCAGCAAAGCCGCAACCTCGGTCGCGAAACACGGCGGAATCATTCACCGGGCAGGGGCCGAAGGCACCTGCCGGGCCCGACTCCGGTCACCGGCCAGACCTGGGCTCAGGGCATAAATAGCCACAGTCCCGTGATCCAGCCACCTGGAAGAGTCCGGGGACTGCCTCGTCACTTCCGCGATTGCATCCGTGAGTCATCAGCAGCGAGGTTGATTACCCCCGGATTAATTTGCCCCCCAGTTTGGAGGATCAAGGCTACAGAGCCAACATCCGAAACCACCATCTTGGGTGGCCCGCCCCGGGGGGGGGGTAGTGTTTTAGTGTGTACTTTCATACACGATTGATAAGAATTTGATATTTTTGTAAATAATACTTGAAATTGATATAAAACAATCTTGAAATGATGTTAGATTATTGTTAAAAGGAAATCTGCGTTGTTATACATATTAAAATATAACACTTACTCTATTGATACTTAGTTAAAATATTATATCCATCATAATAATCATAATAGCATTACAGCGTAAAGAAAGAAAATAGGATGTACGGAAAGCGAAGTGACGTTTGGGTTGACGTCACAATATTCGCCCCTAGTATGGGCGGAACGAAAGCGGAGCCGTAGGAATTTGGACACCCCGAATCAATATAAGCGAACAAAATAAGAAGTACAAAATCCCCACGAAATAACCGGTGTAGAAAACGAACACACTGTGCTTTGAATTTAACGTTTTCAATCTGCGCTGCTGAGTGGCAACACTTTTCCACGTATGAACTGAAAACTATTTTTTCGACATTCGGCTGATTGTTAAGCGTAGTCCTTAATTTTAAATTAAATTGAAGAAAAGTATTAAAAATAAGTAATCATGGGTCGTATGCATGCACCTGGGTATGTAATTTATTATGATTATATAATTAAGTATTTTTATTATTGGATCTTTTCAGAAACTATAATTTAAGTATTGAATGATGAACCACGTTGTCGAAGCAACTGTTTAAAATCTGAATATTCACTTATCATTTCGTTCAATTTATTTATATTGTTATTAATTTACATGAAGATACAATACTATATATATATCTTAACTTGTTTATAGTGATAAAGGTGACGTTACATACTTACGAAATATTAAATGACTAAGCCTAATATGGTATAGTATACTCTATAGGTGATTGAAGCACATTTTGCCAGTTTCATTTAGTTTGTTGGATGTTACTTTTGCGTTTTCATTTTAATTTTCAATGAAAATAAGATCAAATTTTCCTCATACTATTCGATCACATATATCAATGGTTCTAATTTCAGCATTTCATTTAAAAAATTTTGAAATTTATTCAATTGTACCATCTATTAATTATTATTTGTATGATTTTTAAATTAAATCAGATTTTGTCAAATACAATTTGTATAAAATTGTGTAAACTATTCTGTTACATTAATGCATTGTATTTGCTCTTTACAGCAAGGGTATTTCCCAGTCTTCACTACCTTATAGGCGAAGTGTTCCTACCGTAAGTTTTTACAATTTCTTGGAATGTTTTCCCCTCCAGCTGGAAAATGACTCTATGCTACTCCCTAATAATGGATTTTTTTTTTCTTATTGATAATTAAATTTTTCCTTTGAAGTCTTACTATGTAATTTCCATATCATATAGGTATTTTCAAAGTATTATTTTGTTCGAAAATTAAAAAAAAATATTAACAAAACCAGTTACTTGAACATATTTCACAAAAAAATAATTAAAACTATTTTGTTTTTCATTTGAAAAGTTACTCATAAATGTATGTATACATTTTCAATTGGAAAAGTTGATAAGACTCTTAACATATTGGCATTTTTTTTTCACCACAATCATGAAGACAAATTAATCACAATATTATATTTGAAAGTGAACATATTTTACAATAGTTAAAACTGTTTTTCCTTTTTGTGATTTTTTTTTTTGGTACAGCTTTGATATAAAGAATTTGGTTTTCTCAGCTTTTTTCCCGAGCGATAAGTCACCAAATGTGGCGCAAAAATAAATTGCATTTGGCACGAAATCTCTTTCTGGCAACCCCTTTTAGCTTTCTGATATCGTTGGCTGCGGCCATTTTATTTTTTGTTTTGTTGTTGCTGTGTGTGTAAAAACGTAAATATCATTCTGGAATTAAAGATAGCACATGTTAATAGATAAAATAATGTAGAAGCAGAAAATTTACATACAAATAATGAAGAACTCTCATTATTAATGAGAGTTCTTTGATGACCGCAATGTGGAAACAATTATTTGTGCAATTTGGATATTTACACGTGTTTTTCTTTGAAAAGTTTTGGATTTCATTAAACCTGATACTGTGTTTTGATTTTGTTGTCCATGTAGTTGTCGCACAGATTTGATATAAAGAATTTGGCTAAATCCGCCAGTTTTTTTTGTCGCCAACGCGTACGGTGTTTGAAAAGTCCTAACGGACACCATCTGGAACATTGCGCGTAACAAATATAAACATATATAATTAAAAATGCCGATAATTAACAAAACTTTAGAAAAGATAAAATTTTATAAAAACGTTTGTACTAACAAAACATATATAATTAAAAATGCCAATCATGAAATTTTATAAAAACGTTTGTACTTTAACAAAATTTAAGAAAAAACGATACTTAGAAAAAAGTTTGTACTTGAAAGAAATTTCAAAAAACGATACTTATACATCTCACGTAGCAATAGCTATTTGTGCAACAACTACATGGACAACAAAATCAAAACACAGTACCTGGTTTAATGAAATCCAAAACTTTTCAAAGAAAAATACGTGTAAATATCCAAATTGCACAAATAATTGTTTCCACATTACGGTCATCAAAGAACTCGGGTGCGGTATCCCCGTGGTTTGCGCGCTAGATTTGCACGCTACCACAAATGCCGCCGTGTTCATACGGAGTACGATCACGTTAAACATGTGGGTCCGTAAGTCCTTCCGAGAGGTTGGTGGTAGGGGAAGGAGGGTACGGTCCCTGTGGATGCCTCCCCCACTGGGTTCCGGTCTAAATTGGTTGGCACTTCCCGGCCGTCCATACAGTTACCTTACACCTTTCTGGTAGGTCGGACGGTCTGGGTCTCAACAACAACAACAACACACAGCAACAACAAAACAAAAATAAAATGGCTGCAGCCAACAATATCAGAAAGCTAAAAGGGGTTGCCAGAAAAAGAGATTTCGTGCCAAATGCAATTTATTTTCGCGCCACATTTGGTGACTTATTGCTCGGGAAAAAAGCTGAGAAAACCAAATTCTTTATATCAAAGCTGTACCAGAACAAGCTCATACTAGTGGATTTCTTCAAAATTTCAGAAATTTGAAGGTCTTCATTTTGATCTCATTTAAAAACCATAGGAGGTAAGTCGGAGGAATCGATCCCCACTTGTTTTTCAGAGTACAAAATTACGCCAAGTTGGCACGTTTCTCAGTCTTTTGAAATTGACTCCTCTCCACTCAAGTGATGTATATTCCCGTGTTTTAAAATAGGTTCCTACCAAAGTGATGTATTCTACAGTTTCATGAACTGGAATTTTGTTAAATAATATTGCAATTGAATATAAATAAAAGTGAATAATACTCATAAAAATATTGTGTAATGGCAGAATAATAAAATTTTAGAAACCATATTGAAACACTCGATACTTAAAATATTTTCTGAATTTAAATCAGTATCAAAAACTTATAACTCGAAACTTCGAAAATTTAAAAAAAAAGACAATACTTTAACAAAATTTAAGAAAAAACGATACTTGGAATAAAGATTGTACTTTAACGAAATTTAAGAAAAATTAATACTTAGGAGAACCATTTTAAAAACACAGGACGAATAAATAAAAGAACTAACCTTTATGTAACGGATATCCATATTTTTAATTATATTCGCACCGGAACATGTTTTCTTGAACTTACACATACATTCAACACTGGAACCTGCATATCTACTGAAAATTTGCATAAAATGTTAATGTCCATGAATTACGAGGCATCTTTTAAATATTTATTCCAAAAAGTTTGTACGGGTTCAAATCTTTGCAAACCGATCGAAAAAGGATCTAAAAACAAGAGTCAGCGAATTCGATTAAAAAGGGTCTGATGAAATACTTGCTGCCTATTAAAATGCAGATTCCCAAACAGTCGTGGGCTACCAGATTGGCACGACGTATACGGAAAGTACAGGATAGCGCCATGCACCAGATTGCAATTGCATCCAGTTTGCTTCACCAAGCTAGAAGCCTACGACTTTTCGGACATCCAATCAGCACGCAACTTTTACGGAATAGTATTTCAATAGTAATCTGCGTATTTCATTGGATCTTTGTATAAACTTTTTTCGAATATATATTTATTTCTACGAAAGTTAGTTTTGTGGATCTTTTTCGATCAATCTTGTGTATTTGTTTTGCAGCAACCTTTTTTGAATATATATTTGTTTATTTCCACTTAATTGGCGTACATTTCGGTATTAGTGATTGCAGATAAAGTTTCTAAATGGCATCTAGTAAACAGCAAATGGATTCAAGCGAATGTTCTAGAAAATGTGCTCGTGTGGATGTTGGTGAAAATGAGTTCAGCATAAAATTTTATTATATGGTTGGAATAAGGTTAATTATTTTATTTGTTCATCCTGTGTTTTGAAATTGACTTTTGTATTTTTCTGTGTTTTTCAAATGGGTTTCTTAATTGTAAAGTATAGTTTTTTCTTGAATTTTCTTTTTTCTTTTTTTTTTTTTTTAAAGTTTTCGATGTTTTGTGTATCAGTTTTTAATATTGATTTAAAATCAAAAAATAGTTTAAATATCGTGTGTTTCAATATGGTATCTAAAATTTTAAAAGTTTTTTATTCTGCCATTATGCAATATTTTTATAATGCACAAAAATCATATTTTGTAAGCTTTTTATGAGTATTATTCCCTTTTATTAAAATTGAATTGCACAATTATTTACATTCAAAAGTCCAGTTCATAAAATTGTAGAGTACATCACTTTGGTAGGAGGAACCTATTTTAAAACACAGGAACGTCACTTGAGTTAGGAGGAGTCAATTTCAAAACACTTGAGAAAAGTGCCAAATTGGTGCAATTTTGTACTGTGTAAAATGAAGTGTGGGCTATTCTGCCGATTTAAAGTACGATTCAGCACCAAGTTGGCGCGATTCTTCGGGTTACAATTTCATTCTGTATACTTTGCCAATCTGGTAGCCCACGACTTCTGGTGACCAACGGACATCCAATCAGCGCGAATCTGCATTTTAATAGGCAGGAAGTATTTCAATAGTCTTCTGTGTATTTTATCAGACCTTTTTCGATCGAACTCTTATTTTTACAGATCCTTTTCGATCATTTTTGGAAAGATTTGTTTCTATAAACTTTTTGAAATAAATATTCAAAACATTCCTTGTAATTCATATACATTAACATTTTACACAAATTTTCATTCTCCTAACTGTGTAGAACGTGTTCCGGTGTTGAATGTACGTATATGTTCAAGACAACATATTCCGGTGTGGATGTAATTAAAAATATGGATATATCAGTCAATATTTTTAGATTGCAGTGTGAAACGTGTTCCGTTACATAAAGGTTGGTTCTTTTATCTATTCGTCCCATGTTTTGAAATTGTCTTTTGTATTTTCCCAATGGTTCTCCTAAGTATTGATTTTTCAAGTTCTGTTTTTAAGTATCGTTTTTTCTTAAATTTAGTTAAAGTACAATTTTTTTTTCCCAGTTCATAAAACTGTAGAATACGACGTCACTTTGGTAGAAGCGAGTCAATTTCAAGACACGGAGAAAAGCACAACTTCGTGCAATTTTGTACTTAGAAAAAGGAGTGGGGGTCTATTCTAAGAACCAGATTATGTACAACATTTTTTTGTCTGAAAATTCAAAATCCAAAGAATTAAAATATTCCCTAAAATACAATGACATATAATGCATTTAAGACAGTTTAGCTGCTCCATTTTTCAATTTATTTTCAAAATCAAGTTAATTCTTTTGGCAGGCCCAGGGTGGGCTAGTCCGATAGGGTTTTACATCGGAAGAGCTAAACTAATACCGCATAAGAGTGTTTGCTACACTTTGAATTTTTAGTTTCTCCGTTTTGAGTTAATTCCCAAAAAGCGAGGGAATTTTTGGTATGGATTTGATATAAAGAATTTGGTTTTCTTCGCGGGCGATAAGTTGCCAAATGTGGCGCGAAAATAAATTGCATTTAGCGCGAAATGTCTTTCTGGCAACTCCTTTAACTTTCTAATATCGTCGGTTGCGGCCATTTTATTTTTGTTTTGTTGTTGAGACCCAGACCGTCCGACCTACCAGAAAGGTGTAAGGTAACCGTTTGGACGGCCGGGAAGTACCACCCAATTCAGACCGGAACCCAGTGGGGGAGGCATCCACAGGGACCGTACCCTCCTTCCCCTACCACCAACCTCTCGGAAGGACTTACGGACCCACATGTTTAACGTGATGGTACTCCGCGTGAACACGGCGGCAGTTTTGGCAGCGGCTGGAATCGAACCCGGGCCTACCGAGTGCAACTCCAGCGTGCTAACCAATGGGCTACCGCGCCCCGTTGTTGCTGTGTGTGTAAAAACGTGTCTGAGTGTGTTAAAAACGTGAATATCATACTGCAATTAAAGATGGCACATGTTAATAGATAAAATAATGTAGAAGCAGAAAATTTACATGGAAATGATAGTTCTTTGATGACTGCAATGTGGAAACAATTATTTGTGCAATTTGGATATTTACACATGTTTTTCTTTAAAAAGTTTTGGATTTCATTAAACTAGGTACTGTGTTTTGATTTTGTTGTTTACGTAGTTGTCGCAAAAATAGCTATTGCGACGTGAGACGCAAGTACAAACATTTTTGTAAAATTTCTAAGTACTGTTAAATCTGCATTTTTATGCATTTTTAATTATATATGTTTATATTTCTTATACGCAATGTTCAAGATGGTGTTCGTTAGGACTTTTCAAACACCATACGCGTTGGCGACAAAAAAAAATGGAGGATTTAGCCAAATTCTTCATATCAAATCTGTTCCGAATTTTAAAGTGGACCCAAGACTGGCTAGCCCAATAAGGTTTTAAAATTGTAAAACTTAAAATATACTTCAAAAGAAAATGATATACTAAATTCAAATTTTCTAGCTGCTCCAGTTCTCGAGTTATTTTCAAGAAATTGTAACATTCCCATGTCAGACACAAGACCAGCCACCCTGATATAATGCAAAATCAAAAGAACTGAAATATACTACTACAGATGACATATAAAACTTAGAATTTTTAACTCTGGTTCTCGAATTATTTACCAAAAATGGCTGCATTCTTAAGTGTGGAGCCATGACTGGGTAGCTGATAAGGTTAATAAAAAAAATTAAAATAAACCCTATGATACACTACATTTAAGTTTACTAGCTACTTCAATTTCTGAGTTATTGTTTGAAAAAAATTATTACATTTCTATGGTGGTAGGCCCAAGACTGGCAAAGCCAATAAGATTTGAAATCTGAAAAAAAAAATACAATATACCCCCAAAAGACAATGATATACTAAATTTAGACATTCCAGAGTTCCAGATGCTCCAAATTTTGAGTTATTTTAAAAAAACCAGTACATTCCTTTCTTTTGTTGGAATCGGGAAGGACTAAGCCGATAAGATTTAAATCATAAGAGTTAAGATTTACCGCAAATAACAAGAACATGTTAAACTTGTTGTTCTTAAATACCTCGGTACTTAAGTTATTCCTTAAACAAGAAAGATCAATCATGCTTAAAGCATTGATTATGAAACACTTTCCAACTTCAATGCAATTTTATTTAAACATGTCTAAAATGCAATACATTCCTCGGTAATATTTTAAAACTTATCACAATACTACATTAATTTATTATATTTGAAACCTTAAACCTTCATCGAAAAAAATGAACTTCATTCAAATGACGGCATTAAAGTATAAATTGCCTGGTTTAAACATCTCTAAAATGTGATACATTCCTCGGTAATAATTTTAGAATTATCATAATACTACGATAATTTATTATATTTGAAAACCTCACCAAAAACAACTGAAATTCATTCAAATGACGTCATAAAAAATAACACGCCTGGCTCTCTCTATAAAAGCAACATTTCATTCATAAATAATTCCCCCATTCATGTCATTCATCACAATACTATAATAATTTATTTTATTTAAAAATTAAGACCATTGAGCTACAAGTAAGTAAGCTCTATGCGTTAAACTTCATCGAAAAATATCGTCCTTCTCTTTCTAAAATCAATGAATATTTCATTCATATCAGCTAAGCAGACTCCATGGACTAAATGATTTTGTGTTAAAGAATTACAGCGATTCTAATACAACTCATTCTACATATTTTGTTGTTTACATTTTACATAGGTGAAAAATAGGCTTAATAGTAGAAATAATCAAATTTAGATGAGCATTTAAACTGGAATATATTGTCATTGCGTTGTTTCAGTATGTAGATGCACAGCCTTTAGGCGAAAAAAAAGTAGTTTTTGGACGGATAGAACACTCAATATGAGTTAAAAAGAACTTTAAAAATCACGATTTTGACACAAGATGGATGCCATATATCATTTTGAAGTGGGTCATGTGATCGTTTCATATCATGGACACGTGATCGCTTCATATAAGAGGTGTTATTATTATTTTAATTTTTATTTAAAAAACTACTGAATATATTTCACTGAATTTTTTTATATATATTTTATGGAACAATTTGAATATTGCCTAAAATTTTCGAAGCAATTTGTGAATTTTAAATCCGCTTAAAAAATACTTGAAAAATTAGGTCCCATAGGGCTCAATGTATTCCATTTTTTCAACCCGGGTTCAATCCAAAACTAATTGGGTGATATTATTCATTTATATTCCCATAGGTCCTATAGACCGTCTGAACAACATACTAAAATTTCATTTTGATTAAGTCATTTTTACGGCAGTTATCGTGCTAACGGACAGACAGACAGACAGACAGAATGAACAAAGTCATAAACACTTTTCAACTTTGTTGTAAAGTGTTAAAAATGGATGAATTCCTAATTGAAGCCCAAGATGGCCCCATACTGTTAAAAATCAAAAGAATAAAAATATACCCTAAAAGAAAAGAGGAACAGCTTCCGTAAAAATGGATGAATTCCTAATTGAAGCCCAAGATGGCCCTATACTGTTAAAACTCAAAAGAATAAAAATATACCCTAAAAGAAAAGAGGAACAGCTTCCGTATAAAGAATTTGGCTCAGTCTGCTAAGATGGTATTTGAAAAGTCCTAATGCTTGCCATGTTAGGTTTTTTGTGCATAACAAATATAAAATTATATAATTAAAAATCAAGAGATGATAGAAGATGATACCTAGAAGAAACATTTTACTTTAATGAAATTTCAAAAAAGATTACAATAACAAAATTTTAAAAAATGATGCTTAGAAAAAAGATTGTATTTTAACGATACTTAGAAAAGAACATTGTACTTTTAACAAAATTTCAAATGACTTTACTTAAAAAATATATTGTACTTTAACAAAAATTAAAAAAAAAAACTATATATTGCACGTAGCAATGGCTGTTTGTGCGACAAGTATTTCATGGCCAACTTCAACTGCATGAAAATCATAAAATTTAATATAGTTGAGAAATTAAACTTAATTCCCCCTAATACCACAAAGTGCAGAAGCCGTACTTAAATCAAAATAAAAAAACTACCTGATTTAATGAAGTCCAAAATTCTTCAAAGAAAAACACGTGTAAATATCCAGATTGCACAAACTGCTGTTTCCATATTGTGGCCTTCAGAGAACGATCATTCCTATGTAAATTTTCTGATTTTACATTATTTTATCCATTGACATGTGCTATCTTTCGTTTTTGTATGATATTCATGTTTTTTATGCAATTTTACACACTAGGCCGTGTTCATGCGGAGTATGATCACGTTAAACATGTGGGTCCGAAAGTCCTTCCGAGAGGTTGGTGGTAGGGGAAGGAGGGTACGGTCCCTGTGGATGCCTCCCCCACTGGGTTCCGGTCTAAATTGGGTGGCACTTCCCGACCATCCAAACAGTTACCTTACACCTTCGGTCTGGGTTTCAACAACAACAACACTAGGCATTCAACACAACTAAAATAGAATCGAAGATAACAGAAAGTTAAAAGGTGTTATCAGAAAAACTTTATCCTGAGAAGGAATGCCACTTAGTGCCAAGAAATTACCAAATTCGGCAATTTGTTGCTCCAAAAGATATCGTCAAATCCAAATTCTTTATATCGAAGTTGTACATCTAAATTTAAAATCCTTTTCGGTACAGCTTCGATACAAAGAATTTGGATTTGACGATATCTTTTGGTACAGAAGCTATACCGAAAAGGATATTTCAAATTTAGATGTACAGCTGTAGTAAAAAAAATCTGTTTGGTTCAATGTGTCAGTCCTGTATTAAGCTAACTACATCACATCATAATAGCAAAAAATATGTATGCAAGAGCATGTATTTCATTTTGAAGTACAAACGTAAGTGTGGTCTATGAGCCACAAAACACCTATTGCACAAACAGATGTTGCTTCCAGCTATCTCGGATAACTAGTGGGGTTGTATTCTATACTGTTTTTCTTCTCTCTTTTTTTTTTAGTCGGCGAGGTAAGTTCGCGAAGCAAGCATAGGTCCATGTTCTAATTGCTACGTGTCAACTGTTGTATTAAAGGCTATTTCCACATTGTGGCCTTCAACAGAGAATGACCATTTCTATGTACATTTTCTGTTTCTACATTATTTTATCCATTTTTACTGTGTTGATGTGTATCTTTTAGTTTTATATTTACATTTTTTATGCATTTTTGAATTTTACTTATATATTTATCAATTATTTACACACTAAGCCTAATATGTTCGTAATTACTTTTGTGCTAGCTTTTATTTTTTTTATATTTGTTATTTATACATTATTTCATGTTTTTTTTTTTTTTTTTTACAATGCTAACATGTGCCGAATTTCATTTTCGTATGATATTTGTTTTCATTTTTTATTTACACATTCCATTCAGCTTATCGTTGCATTCATAATCACTTTTTAAACATCATCATTCTTGGTGACAGTTTTGATCGCCAAAAAAAATATAGAAGATTATGCCAAAATTCTTTACTAAGCTGTGTTCCACTTTTGCTTTGGATCTATTTAAAACCAGCACTGTCTGGCGGTGACTGCTTTTAGGAAATCACTTTTTCGCCTCGGTTGGGACACTTATCTCTTCTACGGACTCTCTTCTACATTACTATTTTCAGCTTGAAAACACATACTATGAAAGTATTCTTAGTAAAGACTTGGTTCAGTCTTTAAATAAGTATCCATAAGTATTTTTATCTTACCTTTATCTCGCCTCGATGGTATGCACAACCTGCCACTTAACTGTGCAATGATGTTGTGTTATGTAATAAACTGCCATATTTATTATTGTAACATTTTTGTAATTAGGCAGCATTGATTTGAGCTTTTCCTTGCTTCTTTTAGTGGCTTAAGTTATCCTCTGATGATGTGACAGAACAGTTGTGCAAACTTGCTAAAAAGGGATTGACTCCATCACAAATTGGTAAGTCATAGCAAAGTGTTTAATCAAAAATTTTCATTTTTGAATTTGCTATTAAATATTGGCATTAAGTAAATAAGTTATTTCTCTATAAAGTTAGTTTTAACTTTCATACTAACTATTGCTACCAGGCGCTTCTTGGTTGATTCTCAAAATTTAGTATGGTTAATAGAAATTTCTGTTAATCGGTAGAATAGCTCCTCAATCTCTCAAAAGTTTTCAGTTACCATCAAGTGTTCCAATTGGGATTAATGTGGTCAAATCTGGTAACCTGTGCATGTGCATTGCATTCAAGCAGCACTCTGCTTTTATGGTTGCTGCAATTTTTTAATTGAGAAGTATTTCAACACAAGTTTATTTTGTGATTTTGGTGTGAGAAAATAAAAGTACAGTACAGGATCTATTATCCGGAATGCTTGGGACTTCAGGCATTCTGAATAAGGGGTTTTTCCGTAATTTGGAACACTTTTTCTAAAATTTACTGGAATGGCCTCAAATGTCATTATAGAATTTATAATTCATTTTAAAAACATAAATGTATTAAATAAAGCTTTTTTACAATCTATATGAAAAATATACTTGGTTAACTAAAATGCAAATTACATGTATTAGTGTTTAGGAAAATTTTTGAAAGAAAAAAAATTGTCTAAAAAAAGTTGATTATTCAGATTTTAAACCCCTGTATCCTAGGAAAACAAAAGTTAATTTTTATGTTAAGAATTTCAAAAATATGTGAAAATAAAATCCATAAATTAAAAATTATAAACTTATTAGTACACGAGAAAAAAATTAAAAATCTCTGTAAATTTCTTTAGATTTCCGTAGCTTTTTCCAAAAGCCCCAGTCACTTTGCAGTAAAAAATGTTATGACGTCACTACCACTACGAAGTCATCGAGGCATCAAACGAATGTGCACCCATTCTAAAAAAGGGAATATATATTTTTTTTTCTAAAGATATGTTTTTTATATCGTTTCACAAATTGTTTTGTCATTCGTTGAAAGTATGATTATCTGACATGGAACAAATATATCCACCATGGAGGTAGAGTTCATTTTTACCTCCATGATACTTGTAGTTTTCCTCTTCTTCCGGAAATATTTTTAGCAACATTTCTGGTGTGATAAGTTGTGGATTCAGCCAGACCTTTGTTTATGTCAGGATCGCAAACAGTTGAATTGAGAAAAATGTAGACGCATTATTTTATAATATTAATATTGCTAATTAAAGCAAAAAATCATTTGGCGGAATTTTAAACAAAAAAAAAACTGTATTTGGTTCAATTTTGGGCAAATAGAGTGTTGGCCCAGAAATTGGCATTATTTTGCCACATTCCGATTTTGGGAGAGTCCGGATATTGGAAAGCTGGATAAAAGGTTGCGTACTGTATTAAGAATCTTCCATTTTTTGTCTGCTTTTTTAGAATCTCTTAAGGAAATTTTGGTCAAAATTGCTGGTACCATTTTGTCTAAATCTGGAAAAAAGTAAGTACAAAATCTCGCCAAGTTGGCACATTCCTCAGTGTTTTGAAATTGACTCCAACCCAGCTAAAATAATGTATGCTCCTGTGTTCTGAACTAGAATTTTGAATGCAAATGATAATGTACTTCAATTTGATTAAAAGTGAATAATACTTAAAAACTTTACAAAATCAAGATTTTTGTGAATTTTATAAAATTACATAACTTTGTAAAATTGCACAATAAAAAACTTTGAATACTATACTTAAAGCATTTTGTGAATTTAGAACAATTTTAAAAACTCAATATTTGGTGATAGTAAACATTGCCAAAATTGCAGCAAAAAACTATAAATATTTGTACTTTTAACAAAATTTTTAAGTTTTTGAGCACTTTGCAAAAATTATATGCATGAAAGCTATTTTCTAAACACAGGAAAATACAAAACAAAATTTCAAAACACTGTAAATTAAACAAAAGACACTAACCTTCAGAACTCATTTGAATCAACATTCATTCATTCAACCACTTTCATCTACTTGTTTTTAAAGAATTTATTTGGTAATATTTTGAGTGATCTGGTAATCCTGTATTGTTTCTCGCAACCCTCCTCGCTTTCTGAAGAAATAATTGAATATTTTAATCAGTTTAGAGATTAATTGGGAAAAGTGTAAACCATGTGAAAAACTTTTAAGAAGGAAAATTTTCTGTTTCTACATTATTTTATCCATTTTTACTGTTACCGTGTGGCATCTTTCATTTTACTATATATTTTTTATGCATTTTTGTATTTTACTTCTATTTTCAATTATTTTCCCATTAAATCTAACATAGTACCCAGCCTTTTTGAACTATTTTGAGCCATATGGCCAATTTGTGGCTGACTGACAATCCTGGCACCATGTTTCCTTTTCTAGCATTCTGACGAGCCCAGTCTCCTATGGGGCCTTTAGTTTTTACTAGTTTTAACTTGTTCAAGGATTTCTTTGGACTTTTTGGGCTGCGCTGCTACTTTGAACGAATGACATGAAGGAGGATGGCTCCAAGAGAACCCAGCACATCGACCAGAGGTCTATTGTACTGCCCCGAAAAATGAAGGTCATTAAGAAAAGAGACCAGTAGCCAAGGCAAAAATAAGCAGGCACTTGACAGGAATGTCATACAGCTCCCAGGGTTCAATCACTTGTCGACCCATGTGTTCGAACCTATGGGTGGAGAACACCTCACATTCACAAAGAATGTGTGCAGCAGTTTCTTCGCTATAATTGCAGCCTCTGCATAGCGAATCCTTAGTGACACCTATAATATTTAGATGTCTTTTAAGGGTGCAATCACAGAATACTATATTCAGAAGGTTCACTCCCATAGGACCCTATGGCAACATTTTTAACATGGGATGTCGCATAGACACTAGAGCTCGTGAGTTAGACCAACTGAACTACGATGCCTCTGCCAGATTTGGCGCATTATCGCTCGCTTGGCGATTTTTTTTTTTAAACAGGTGGTGAACAAAATGTTGAGGACTGTACTTTTATAATTTTTGAAACTTCAGGATTTAAAAATACATTAATCTGCAACATAAATATATTCATTAGTTTAAAAATATTTAAATAAACATAGTTATATATTTAATTCAAATAATCATAAAATAGATTAAAAAATAGACGCATTGCATTGTCTCACTATAAAACATAATGCACAAAAAATTACAAGCTAACATACTCAAAAGACTGAAATATTATATAATATTTTCAGTCTAAAAAGTATACTAGCGTGTTGATCGTTAATTACTTGATCCTTAATTTTTTCTGGGATACTGATAATAGACTTTTTTTTTTTTTAAATATAAAAATATTCATATAGTAAATATCAAATTTACATAAATGCACTATCGAAGTTGTGGAACTCAATCATTAATTACCTGAGGGGGGTGGGGGTGAATTTTCCACCATAAGGCACTTAATAAAAATTTTACATAAATATATACACATACTATATCACATTCAACTAAGAAAAAGCTATCCAAATATCAATTATTTCACATTTTATAAAAATGTGGAAAATATTTTTTAACTAATTATACCACTACCTCTTAAAATTTAGTCTAATCCGGCAGTAATAATACAGCACTAATTTCGTATCGCCAGGTAATGTGGATTTTCACGGAGTTCCTAGCCATTTTGGCTTTTACCTCCAATCTGATAACAATATATGCGAAACATGACGATGAACACATGTATACTTATATGAGCACGTGTATACTTATGAACACGTGTATACTTATAATGAACACGTATGTAGGATGGTGATAACTAAAATTATTTCAATTTTAATAAACATAAATTACATACCCTGTAACGCAACCAGTTTTCTTTTATCAATCCATTTCTATGAAATGATCTAAACACTTAACAAATAATCCTTTTTCACGTTACTCAAACCACGCTAGTCTGTTGTTCTAAGTTTTCGCCGAGCGAAATAGGGTTATAACATTGAAAATCGTCTTGGACCCAAACCAGACCATCGCCAAGCGCTCGGACCAAACCAGACCATCGCCAAGAACGCGCCAACCCTCTGTTTGGTCTATCTCTAATGGCCGCCGCGAAAACGAAACTATAGAGAGTGACAGGTTTGTATAATAGTCTGTGGGTGCAGTGCTCAGTAAGGAGCCCAACAGCCCTTCTGATGCCAGTTCTACTGAGCTTCAAAAGTTCCTTCTGGTGTATGCTAGGGCAATTGCAGTTAAGTATTTTCGACTGCCTTTGGCCCTTAGTATTTCTCCAGTTCTTGCACTGAAGCTTTCTGAAGATGTTATAGACAGTTCTTCTAGTTAGTTCATTGGAAACACCCACAGCCGGCTCAGGACCAATAAAAGGAGTACTTGAGCCTTTCCTAGCAAATTCATCAGCCTACTCATTTCCTGGAATACCTGAATGACCAGGCACTCAGTAAAGGATGACTTTGTTGTTTCTAGCAATTTTACAAAATGCAGTATAAACACTCCCAGACAAGGGAAGACGTCATAGTAGACTTCCCTAAGGCCATAAGAGCAGCTTGACTATCAGAACAGATAAGTATTAGGTTGCTCCTGTAATTTTTGCCATAGCAAATTCTACAACACATGAGAATGGCAAAAACCTCAGCCTGAAAGACAGTAGCATAACTGCCGACAGGGTAAGACCGTTTTGTACCATCATCTGGACAACATACACCAGTACTAGTGCCTAGCTTCGAGCCGTCCGGACAGTATACAATACAATTCTGTTTATTGTAGGTAGGAGTCCGCTTCCAGTCATCCCGTGAAGGTACCTGAATTTCATAAGGCTTGTCAAATGTATATCTGACAAGAATACCATCAGATGGCATATGGAAATAAGGATGATTTATTGCTTTACTGTTAAGACCACTCCAAGATAAATATTTTGAGTAGTCCTTCCAGTGTTTCAGATATTTAAGTCTGTTCATGCAGATGAGAACCTTAGCTTCAATGTGCATGTAGAGAGAGTGCAATCCAAGCAAAAGTTCTAGATTTGCAGTGGGAGTGGTTTTCATGCATCCAGAGATCGCAATACACACCATCCTTTGAAACTTAATTAAATCTAATTTAGCAGTTTCACATCTAATTCTAGACCACCAAATAATGGAGCCATAGGAAATGATGGGACAGATTACCATAGAGTAAATCCAATGGATAGCCTTGGGATTCAAACCTCAGGTTTTCCATTAGCATTCCTACAAGACCAGAAAATTCTTCTAGCTTTAGTTATGCAGTATTCCAAGTGTCTCTTCCAATTGAGGCTCTTGTCAAAACAGATTCCTAAGAATTTTACCTCCTTGGAGCAAATGAGCTTCTGATCAAAGAAGCGAACGTCTCTAAGATTAAGTTTTTTTTTTTTTTTTTTGTAAATGCAACCATAGCAGTCTTCTGTGAGTTAACAGAGAGACCAGCATTTTTGCACCATGTCTCGACACTCCTAAGAGCAGTTAAAGATGCACAAATATACCTATTAGATAACAGGTTCTTGATCCAACAGATGATTGTCATATCAACACCTTTCCTATCAAGAGCATGTAGGATGGTGTCAATAGGCACTTTATCAAAAGCGCCTTCAATGTCAAGAAAAGTGGCAAGAGCAATTTCCTTAGCATCTAAGTTTCTCTTCAGAATAAAGGAGAGACCATAGAGGGCAGTATCCGTAGATTTACCCAGTTGATAGGCATGCTGAGAGTTAGACAGAGGCCAGAATCACTTCCCTAATATACCTGTCAATAAGCTTTTCAATAGTCTTTAAAAGAAAAGTCGTAAAGCTAATTGGCCTGAAGGATTTGGCCTCATAATATTTATCTCTGCCAATCTTTGGAATAAATATTACCTTTGTATGCCTCCAGGCGGACGGTGCGTGACCAAAAGCAATACAGGCTCTGTATATTCTACTGAGAATGGCAGCAAGCACCTCAATTCCCTTCTGGAGAAGAATTGGAATGATGCCATCAATCCCCGGATACGTGGCTGCTTTAGAATGGACAGTTTCTTGTATTTTGATATTTATCAATCTTTATGATTACTTGTATTTTAATTGTAACCATGACTTCTGTTAACATTGCAGTAGCTAAGTTTCAGAGTGTTTTATCATGTAATTTGAAATTTTATTTTTTTAGTGGGATGCCTACTATGGGTTTTGAGAGTTGCTAACCATATGTTTTATATTTATAATATATGTCAGGATAAGTAGCTTTTCTTTTCCCCTTCAGAAATCTGGGTGGATTAGGTCAGATTTTTTTGTCCTATAAATGCAAAGTTCGGATGAAGTTCACTGCTAAAACTTAACTTTTTGTGTATAATTTCATAAAGAATATCCAATGAACTGAAAGTGGTGTTAAATGTCTGGATAAGAATTAAAATTAAGCTTATTAGAATAAATTAAACCATATCAGAATGAATTAAACCTAGAAATTTGCAATCATTTCAGGAAAGAAAAACCCCAAGCAAAATGTCCCATGGCATTTCCATTTCATGAAAATACAAATTTGTATTAAATATATGCATTAAAAATTAATTAATAACTACTTGAATGCGATCAGTGATAAAACATAAACAATCAGTAAGTTATAAAAGTAGATAAAACATCGCTGTCTGGCCGAATAAAGTGGAATAGCAGCTTCAGTTGTGGAAATTAATTCAGAACAGATTCTAAATCAAAACTGGGCTATTCCAAATTAACCAAAACATATTCTTGTTTTTGAATGTGCTGATAATTACTGTGAGCACTATATGCTCAATCGACAAGCATAATTAGGTAATTCATATTAAAAAACTATTACGTAATTACTAGGGTATCCAATATGTGTGAGATGTGCTCCCTGTGCTTAATATCATGATGTACTGCTGCATGAAATGCAAATGTAATATTATATACACACTACAATTCTAATATAACAGATTTGCAAATGGTATATAATTATTTTATTTTACGAGATAATTGTCACAATTTTTACTTTGCATTTTTTCCCCCTTCCAATTTTTGTAATCTCACCTAATAAAGCTCAGTAGCATGTAACTTTGCTATAAATTTTGTTAAATTTCTATACTTTTCTTTATAATTAATTAGTGTACGATAAAGCATAAATAATTGACTATTAGCATTATATAGGATACTTTAATTTATTGTTATGCTAAATGAATTCTTAATTTAATTACTGAATTTTAGGTGTAATTTTGAGAGATTCACATGGTGTTGCACAAGTACGTTGGGTGACTGGTAACAAGATTTTAAGAATACTGAAGGCTAAAGGATTTGCTCCTGATCTTCCAGAAGATTTGTATCATCTCATCAAGAAGGCTGTCGCAGTTCGCAAGCACTTGGAACGTAACAGGAAAGACAAGGATTCCAAATTTCGCCTCATTCTGATTGAAAGCCGAATTCACAGATTAGCTAGATACTTCAAGGCAAAGAGAGTATTGCCCCCTAACTGGAAATAGTAAGCTATTAATATATATTTTTTTCAGTGAAAATAAATTTTAATTTAAATACTGTACATCCACATTTACTTCCTTCATTTTCAGCACATTCAAATTATTTAGCTAATTAAAAATTTGCATTCCCTCCACTTTCAAACTGTTATAGTACACTTTTTAGTTATACTGTTACCAGTATATTTTCCTTATAATTTATAGTCTACAGTGTTTAATTAGATCTTAGAATTGCTTGAAAGGTATTATTACTGTTCACAGCACACAAAATTGCTAAACTTGAAACTAAAGTATTTACTATTAAAACATGATCATGTGTATATGCATGCATGCATGTCTGTCTCCTCTCATTCCAATGCCCCCTACCTGACCCAGAAACTTGTCATGGTTTTTTTTTTTCCAAAACTTTTGAAAATTAAAATATTTTGCATAATTAACCAAATATGATAACTTACGGAAGTAAGATGATTCTTATAATTCTCATTCAATGTTTTAAATCTAAAGTCCCCCAATTCAAAAATAAATTAAGTTTATTTTAAAATATATTTTTTAATTGATAGCATGTTGTATAATAAGTAAAAATAGGTTCATAAACACTTCAAATAGAACAGAACACACACGGCAAAAAATTTCTAAGCAGATGGTATAAGACTTTATAGATATGTTTGTTACGTTATATAAACCCCCTATTTTATTTGGAAGGAAACCCTTTTTAAACTGGAATTTTGCAAAGTCCCAAAATTAGACCTAAACAACTTCAGATGTAAGATCTTTTTTCTTGTTTCTTGAGTTTATAAAATCAAATTTGTATAGAACATTGAATATAATCAAAGTAAATTTAATCCCTTATATGAGGAGTGATAAAACTTGTCTGTTGACTTGAAGAAAAGGTAAAGAAACCATGTTAAGAATCACACATATACAGTAGTGACCAAAATTGTGGCCAAACATTTTTGAAAAAGTGTATTTTTGAAGTTTGATGGCTTATAACATCACATTCAACATTTTATTGCAGAACTTTTTTTTTTACCAATACCATAAAATTATATATTGATGGAAAGATGATTTAATCAAGATTGTAATGCAATAACATTTATGAATTATTTTTTAATAGAACAGCATTTATAAAGAACAGTGAAATACATAGAAAAGTTGTATACAAAAATTCTCACCATGTCAGTTAATACTTAGTTGGGTAACTTTTAGCGTTAATTAAGGCCTTACAGTGCTTCCCCATGGAGTGAACCAAGTTTTTTAGTTCTGCAGCTGTTATAATGTGAAACCAAGATTGACTTATTGCTTTTGTTAATTGAGTTTTATTGCTGAATTGCTTCTGACTAACAAGTTTCTTAGTCAGCTCCATATTTTTTCGATGGGAGTTAACGTCTAAGCTATTCTCAGGCCATTCCAGCAGTTGAATATGATATGATATGATGATCTTGAAGCCACTTATTGCACACAGTGTTAGAAATTAAAAATTTGAACTAGGCATCATTTGACGCCTATAGGTTCTGATTCTAGGTGCCAAATAGACACGGCTAGTTGCCATTTTTACATCTCTTAACCATTTCGCGACGAACGGCACGCCCAGGTGCCAGATGCGAACATGCATTCAAGGACGAATGGCACTCATTCAGGCCAGAGGAAATTTTACCGCAAGCGGATAGTGGCATGTATATGTGCCGCTACGCAGAACGTTTTAATTTGTGAACTAGATGGCGTTACTTATCCATGGAACTAACTTCAATGCATTTTGCAGAGGCATGACCTTGGCAGAAGAGGATCGAATGAATTATTTCTCCATTTGGAGGGTGAAAATCATTTTGTAACATAAACAAACAGAGCAATTCTCGTAACATCAACAATTTTATAATTGAGTTTCGGTTTTTATTTTTATTTCAGCGTTATGATTTCGTTGGTGAATCATAGGAATATAAGAGAGTATTTTTTTTTTTTTTTTTTTTTTTTGTTTTAGAGGCAGTGAAATTATTCGTTTATTTCGGATAAAAGAATGGGAGCAACTAACGAGTATTTTGTATTCAGATTTGTATGAAAATTATACATCAAATAGAACATAAATATTTCTTTTATTCCTGTAAAAAGTAGATTTCTGTGTTGAATAGGTGATTTTTAGTGAATATTTTTCGAGAGTTAGGCTTAGCACAAAAAATGCGCCGTCCTTTTCGACCAGTTCGGAAGCGAAGCGCGTCGTCCTTTGGGCCGCAACAGCTCCGGAATGCCGCCGTCCCGAAAGGGTTAACAATAACAACTATTTTTTAAATGCCTATTTTTGTTAAAGATATAAAGAAAGAATAATTTAGATTTTTGTATTAAAAATTGTTTTAAATTTTCTTTAAATTTAAAATAAACTGAAAAAGAAACTCAAGAAAAAATAAATAGAAAAAATTGCTAATTTGTTTTTACTTAGCAAAAAGGCTTGGCTTTTACTTGGCTTCTATTTAACAATTTTCAACTATGGTCATCTTATCTTGTACAGTCATTGCCCCAATACCCCTTCATTTCATGCTTGAAAATTAATTTTCCTGAGTTAAAACAGCAATTAATATAAAAGTTTTAGTTGATGAAAACAAATTGCGAGAATGGAAAATACATGATAATAAAACGGGATAAACCAATAATTGCGTATAAATGCACATTTTAGTGACATTTCCATATAATCTTTCTTATCTTACAAATATAAGAATGAAACACATTTAAAATTAAAATATTATAAGGTAATCTTGAGTGATATTTAGTCACTTTTTGTGGCCAATCTTGCCAAAGTATGGAATTTCATTTTAAAATCTGTTTACTATATTCATCTTAAAAGTTTAAAAAAAGGGGGGAGGGGGCGGAATTTGCATATTTCTCCAGAAATCGGCAGTCAGTGCAAATATCGGAGCTTCACGAAGAAATGCAGAGTTGACAGCTAAGATTCAGTATTTGCAAGTCAATAATAAGTTTTTGTTTTATAGTTGCTACTCTTTTTCTTGTCACTTTGGCAAAATATAAATCATACCCTTGAAACTCATTTACACCCTTTGGGTGAGCCAAGCAGCTTGGATAATAATAAAAAAAAGTATGAATCACATTAATTTTAGGGATTGATATAAAAAATGCATAGATGCCAACCTACCAGAAAAAAAGATGGGAACACATTGCATGAGGAAAAATCGTGCACTAATACCGTTTTTTCCCATACTGCTGCAAAATAGCCTTTTATTTCATTAATAATACGTTTGAAAAATAGTTTTTCTATTATATAGAAAAACTATTTTTATGTTTGTAATTATTTTGTATATTATATATACAAAATAATTGCAAACATTTTAAAACTATGCAAACAAATTGTAACAGTGGAAAAATACTTTCAAAATAAAACAAAATATAGAGGATCGCGCACAAATGCCATTTATCGCGATACTGCTGCAAAATAGCCTTTCATGTCATTAAAAATATGCTTGAAAAATAGGTTTTCTGTATAATATAGTATATACGAAATAATTACAAACGTTTTAGATGATGCAAACAGATTGCAGAAGTGGAAAAGTATTTCCACAATAAAACGAAATATAAAGAAGATCGCGGACAAATGACGTTTATCGCGGTACCCGGTACTCGTGCAATATAACTCTTCATTTCTTTAATAATACGTCTGAAAAATAGTTTTCTTGTATATAACAAGAAATAATCATAAAAAAAATTTGTCGGTGCAAATGTGTTTCTCCCACATTAATTAGAAACAGACGCAATTATGTGGAAACGGATTTTTAGATGAAAAAACGGGAAAACCTCCATCTTAAAATTCCAGACTTTGTTTCTCATTTCGTGGCCTACTTCCGATTTCATGACTTGTAGATACTCTTATGCAGATCTGCATACAATAAAATATAAATGTTATGGAAAAGAAAAATCGGACTACTGTGAATCCAAATCAGATTCCTGGAAAAACGGAACAAGTACATAAAAATCTGAACACTTGGCAGCTATAAAAACGTCATTTTCAATGTCTGATAACAAAATATTAGCTAACCAAATTTACAAGAAGCTGAAACGATTCAATCTGGAATGCAATGTGTTCTATAATAGTAAGCAATTAGAATGTAAAGATTGCAGGATCACCCCCTTTTCTTTCAAGTGCGATACATAGATCTACGAAGGAATAAAGGGGAGGGGAGCAATAGAAACTCGTTAAATACCCGGAGTCTCGGGCATCGGAATGTCTGAGGATAAAGCAAACAAATAAATTCTTCAGAAGTGCAATTTCAGGTCTTTGAAGGGTGGGGGTGAGTTCAAGTATAATAAAGATCCCAATGTTCCTTCCCTGAGTAGACAGGGGGATTTTACTGTCCACTGTGGGAGTGTATAAAATGCTGCTTTTTTCTCGACCGCTGTCCAGTCTTCTACTAGGGATCGTAATTTAGTCAAAGGGAAAGGGAAGACTGATATTTAACAATAGCATTGTTAGGCGTCAAATTTGATGACCAGATTGAAGAATCTAGTCAAATTGAAATTTCTAGTCGCAAATTACGACTAACAACCGCTAATTTCGAACACTGATTGCACACATACGAGCAACATGACATGGAGCTAAATCCTGTTGAAATAATGCTTCATTATCTTGGAAAAGATCACGTGCAGGAGGCTGCAGTTTGGGCTCGAGTATTTTATTTATGTATCTTTGAGCATTTATATTCCCATTGATCACGCAAATTCTGTCCACACCTCTTGATATCATACAACCCCAGATCATAACACTAACTGGGTGTTTCACGGTAGGTGTAATGCAATCAGGATACAAATCTTCTCCGATTTCTTCTCCTTATGTATTTTATGCCATCACTACCAAACAGGGAGATTTTGGTCTCATCACTCCAAATTACACTGTCCCATTGTTCTGTTGTCCAATTAACAGGGGTTTTAGCCCAGTTTAATCTTTTCAACTTTTATGTCAGATAAAAATAGCTGTTTTTCATGAAATTCTAGTATTTAGACTAAATTCATGCAGTCCTTGCACTCAACTTCACATTGCACCATTTCATTTTGTATACGCCAAGGTGGTTTTCTTCTGTCACCGTCTCTTAATTCTTCTATCATCACTTGCTGTTGTGCACCTTTTCCTGTCCAAGTCTGGTTTAAGTGACTGTCTCCTTATACCACTTCAAACATTTAGAAATGCCCAAAGTTTCCCCCAATATTTCTTCATAACGGTATCCTTGTTCACTTAATAGCACTATTTTACATCACTTTCTGAGTGATCAGTCAACTCTTTGTGCCATTTCTTTAATTTTATTACATTTTACAAGCTCACTAAATCAAAGAACACAAAAAACCCAACCAACTTGATAGCAGTCGCATAACACACTGATAAATGTCCTGTGACCTGTTGGCTCATTGCCAAAACAAGATACCTGATTGGTACTCATGCTCATTGGCTACATTCAAATGAAGGAAAGCTACTTTTTATAAACCTAAGTAAGTTGTGCTTCTTTATTCCAGTTATTTGGCTATAACTTTTGATAGAATACAGATAATTGAGCAAATGTTATTGCATTACAATCTTGATTACATTATCTTTCCATTGATATATAATTTTATGGTATTGGTACAAAATAAAAGTAGTGTTATGAACCGTCAAACCTCAAATACACTTTTTCCACAATTTCGGCCACTACTGTAGCTCATATAGCTTTTAATACCGGTTTTTTCCTTCTTTCTGTGCTATAATTTTTTCTTTGACCTAGTCTCAACCACTGTTAACCGTATAGTAATTTGATTTATGAAATTAACATTCAAAACCAGTTACTTACTTTTATTATTTTCTTGATTACTGCCTCATTCCCCTGTAATTCTTTCTCTTTCCTCCATCTAAACTTTACTTATTTTTTTTTATCAATAATTCAATGGTTCATAGATATTCTCTTTTATTTCAAGTCTCATCAATGCTTAAGTTTTCGTCTTCATGTGTAAAGGGGAGGGGTCCTGTATCAATCGGTGGTATGTTTGTTGTTTTTCAATGACTAACACCACCTGCTTGCAAATTTTTTACTATGTGTGTTCTGCTGTATTTGAAGTGCTCGTATGTTTTGTCAGTTTGGTCTTAACAGTGGCTAGCTAGGGACACTTATAATGCCCCTTAAACCAATTGTATTCACCTTACTTACATGCCTGCTTTATTCAAAGCAAATTTAAGCAGCAGTTACAGAATTCTACCACATAGGTATCTTCGACCTTATTCATCAATGGGATGATTAGATTAATGTCTACAGAAATTACTTTTAAATATCTTGAATTATCTGAAAAACTTTCGTATTCTTTTTTATCATACCTTGTATATATAGACAGCTATTTTGTGCTTTCCCCTTTTGTTATATATTGTAATATTTAGAATGCTTGGGTTAATATTTTCCTTTTTTCTTTTTCAGTGAATCATCTACAGCTTCTGCTATGGTTGCTTAATGTCAATAAAGTACTTTAAATAATTGAGTAGTTTTTAATTTATTTCTTTTGTTTTTATCACATTTCACAAGCCTCTTGCACCTTAGCAAAGCAAAAACATGTAAAATGATTTGATGCATTCACTATATAAATGAATATTTATGGTGAAAATTTCAAATTTTTTACTTTAGACATTTGGTGTATTTATAGTTAAAACTTTTCTTTTATCTTCAAATTTGAGCTTATATTTCAAAAAGTAGATATGCAGTACTTAACCTCATATCTGCACTGCTTGGGACCAGACGTACAGATTTCAGGATTTTGCAGATTTTAAGGACCAAAAGAAAAATTACTACTACTTTGTTGAAATAATCATATGAACAGCATATGCACATTAAATAAATACACACAATAAAAACACACATTTTAGTCAAATTTACACAAGAATTTATTGATATACACTAAATGATACACTTTAATGATATGTACTAATTTGAATCCAGTAAAAATATTTTGTTCAATCTATGCCATTTTATGTCTATCTTGTAATTTTGCGAACATTAACACAATAGTTGGTTGTCTCAAAACTTTAAATTTTTCCTTGTGCAACTTTTGTTGCAGTCTGTATATAGTCATTCTTTTTTGTAGTGCAACACAACTTTGTTTTTCTAAGAATTTCAGATACTGATCTCCAAATTCTATTTCTTTGTTAAATGTGATTTTTTTTTCTTCTTCACAATCCGATTCTACATTTGCTACAATTTCATTATCTGTAATCACTTGTTTACTGGTGGATTTTGCTTTATCAAACCAATCTTCAATGGCATCTTGATTTAGAACACTTGATATATTTGAATTTACTTTCTTTACGTAGAAAAGTAATTCTGAAGATTTTTTTTTATTTCTGTCATTCTAAAACCTTCAAAGTCATTGGTCTCATCCTCATCGCTATCAAAAAATAATGCAGAAGGCCATAAATTGTGCCATCCATTCTTTAAAATCTCTTTTGTAACAGTAAATTTCACTATTTACATACAAAAAATGTTTATTTACATTCAGAAATGTTGTGCGGATATGAGGTCACCTACTGAATTTGGAAATAATTTTTTAGGCTGTAAAAATAGATCAACAAATTTAGGAAAAGTAAGGGAATTTCTTTATAATAGTGCCCAGTTTACACATATAGCTACTAAATAATTTGAGATAACACTAATTAAGAATTTGATAAACAGCCAATTTTTATGAAAAATTTCTGAAAATGTTTACAACATTTCTTTAATTCTAAAACACTATTTTCCCCATATAAATATCTCTGAAAGTGGAGTGTGTCCAAGAATTGATGGCATCCACTTGTTTACTCAATGTTGTAAACAGGTCTGTGGAGTCAGTACCTCATACCTTCAGCTCCAACTTCTTTTTGTTTCTAATGCCCAACTCAGAATCCTTGTATTCTGATATACAATTCCAATACCCACATAAGTAGCAAAAAAGTTTTTTAATTGGTAATACTTAATGTTTTTTAAATAGCCTGAAAACTATTTAAAAAAATGAATATTCCAAAATGATTTTATTTTGGCGTCGATAATTTTTAGAAGCTCCACAGCCCTAGTTGTAAAACACAATCAATTGTAACCCCTCCGCTATTTTTATGGATGTTTATATGTTGAAAAAGTATACTTTAGAATTGAAAATATATAGTAAATCTTTGTCTATTATCAAAAATGTTTTTTTAATTGTGATTCTATCTTATAATATATGACTCATTTAATATTCAAATGTTGAAAAACTATACCTGGCCTCTAAATGGCTGTGTGTCACCAAATATCAGATCTATTGCTGTCGACATGTTAAAAGGAAGTTTTCATAATACGATTAAGAGCAAACACTTCACAACATGCATGAAATGGAAACAATAAAGATTCTGTTCTTTGAAGCTTTGTTTTATACAGTATTTATTGTATTATATTAAAAAATGTATACAATCATGCATAGTGGAACAACTTCTCTTTGGCTGTAAAAAAAAAGTTGACCCTTTAAAACCTGCATGAATAATCCATGAAGTTAAATCCAGAACTTCCAAATCTGCAGCATTGGGAAAATTTTTAAACAGCTGTAGCTTAAATTATGTAGCAGCCAGCTGGCTAGCATATATATTATAGTCATCTACTAACTTAGGTTCACCAATGTGATGAAAACAGCCTAAAAGGTTAAATTTGAATCTCTTGCTAATCAAAAATTAATTTTTCTACAGTAAAAAAGTGGGAACAGAATTATAAAAAAAAATTTCAAAATTATTTTCAATGAGTTAACTTATATTGATCACACAAATCACTAGCTATTTCAAAAAAACATGGGAAATACACAGGTAAAAAATTGCATGTGTCCATGGAAAGAGTCCTGTAAAATAAGCAAAGTTTATTAGATTGAATTTAGGAGCACACGGAAGAGACATGTTTAAAGTTTCCTCTAAAATACTTCACTAATTTAGGAGCACATAATATGTGACTAAACCATCTAAGAATTGACTAAAAAGTTATTACAACAGAGATTATGTTCTCACTATGCCAATGAAAATATCGGCTAATAAGCCAGTTTAAATTAGTTTATAGGTGTGAAGCTGATGGGCCCCACCCCATTAGTGTGACAAAATTGTGATTGACTGGTCTGTGACCGTGGGCAGTGAGATTGAAAGGATTCCGGAGAACTTCTAGTCATCAATGGTAATCTAGTTGTCACTAATCTGCATCTCTACTAAAGAACCAAAGCAATTTCCTATCCGAACAGTATCTTCCTTTGACAGTTGTGTGGCGTATACTGAGTACACAATTTGAAGATTAAAATTGAATATATTTTTCTAAAAAGTATGTACTTACATTTTAGGAGGAAACTAAAATTAATAAAAATGAGAAAAACTATACAAATGTGGAAAATGGGAAATCTGGATAGTAAAACACGCCTTGGCGTACTGAGTACACCACGTGACTGCAACTAACAAAAGCTTTTGCACAGTTAATAGACTTGTGTTAAGGATAATTTCTTTCACAAGATTAAGCTCTTGCTACATGAGGCTGCCAAATCCAGTTGCAAAAAATTGATGCTGTTTCCCGAAGTAAAAGCATGATTCTATTATTGAAACACCTACTTGTGGATTTTGTAAACCTGCAGGTTTGTAAGCATGTCTTGCAGACTCATGCAGTTCAAGCTGAATCTTTGGAAAATGGATGCCACCTGTGTGGTATAACTGATAGTCACAACAGATGTTTCTAAATTGGGGTACATAAATTTCCTTGCTGTCAATACAATAATAGCTATTAAGTGATAATGAACCAAACCAGTTTGATGTTGATTGCAAACTTAATGTCAAGCACCTATAAAACATCGGAAACAAATGAAATACGTATACAGAAGGCAATATTTGTCAAAAAGTAGCATCTTTTGAGCCTCTTAACATAGTGGCACACTTGCAATGCTTTACAGCTTTCTAATAGACTTTTCGCTCTCTAAAAAGGAGCGAGGTAGCTTTCATAAGAAGGGGATCAGCCCCCCACAGTTGTCTTTTCGTTTAAAAGCATAGGGGGGGGGGGGGTTTCTCTATACAGCTGCATTTAAAAAATAACTCTTCATTCTCGAAAAATTTCTCTTGATAAGACTTTCCAAGGCAACCTGTATTCTGATGGCACTTAACAATAGTTAAGTAATTGTTATGTATTCCTTAAGACATAAATATCACTAATACACTTTACAAATAATAATATCGCAAGGTAAAGTAGACCTTATATAGTCCGACTCCCGTGAGTTGGCAGATGACCTTGGATGAGTCCACTTCGCTTAAGGGAAGAAGGCTGGCAAACAGATGATTTGTGCATTACAGGGAAAGGGCTGCTGAACGCAGAAACCTGTTTGGCGACTGCGTATTTCGCCAAGAATTTGGAATTTAGAATCGTTGCGTTGGACTAGCATTGCACTTGCGACTAAAAGTCTGTCTAACCTCTGTTCCAACTTCTAACAGTTTATTTAGTTAATCAGAATCTGATATTTGTGAACCTTGCTTATGTCGACAAAATGTCTGTAAAAGGAAAAGTAATTCATTCCAAGGAAAGAAATGTGGTCCACAAAGTCCTCAATTTTTTTTAGGCCGAAGCAACTTCAGGAATTTTCCCATCCAACAGCCCGGAAGAGTACAGCCACTGCAACTGGTGTGTCAATGAGACCAATTGCACGCATCAAGTAAATCACCGATCCTAGTGTCGCCACGTAAAAGAAAGAGACCCGAGAAATATCGAAATGCAGTTTCAAGTGTGGATGACAACACAAATTGGGAAATTGACAATTTAGTGGAAGAAACCATAGAGCAAATAAGTTTTGTGGTAGGCGTCGACTCCTCTTCAGAACATGACTCAGAGTCAACTGAAAGTGCAGAATCAGATTTCGAGAATGGCGACAGTGATACAATTTATTAAATATTTTATATAGGAAATAAATATATATAAAATATAAATATTTTATGCATTTTTTAAATGTTTTAAATATTTTTGTAATTTCCCAAATTTTGTATCTCGGGGGAGGAGGAGGGTGTTATAGATTCCTTAGATGACATGGCCATGCAGAACTGTCCAAATAGTGGCACACAAACAAGGATAATGTTTAGATAACATATTTAAAATTAATTACATTACAAAAATTTATTTCAAAATGAACAAATATTAATACTTTATGAAATATGTAACTGTAAAATGTGATGCATAGATATTACTGAAATGATTTTCAATGGCAGCAAAAGAATTTGGATTGAAAAACTTTCTCTGTGTTTGATAGAAGTTAAAACACGTTATATAAAGAGTAAAATATGTAATGATAAAAATATAGAGATGTGCGTATGTCACGTTGTGCATTCCTCACTAAATAAAAGAGTTTAAGTTACAAGACAAGTATTACAACACGAACTCTTCAATTTTAATAAAACATTTACAACCATTATTGTAATACATAATTTTAATCATTGTAAAGAAAACAATTCCACCATACCCCAACACTTAACTGAATGTACTTATACATATAAAGCTCTTTATCGTACTGCACAAATTATAAATTAATTCGCACTAAAGGTGCCAATTCTGGAAACCCGTTTTTCTTAAGACGTTTCTACCTGTCATTGAATTTAACTAATGGATTCATCCAAAATCACGTGCCCCAAATGCCTTCTCGCTGAAGTCATATTATAACATTGCCATTAGTTTATATTTACGTTTCTTCCAACATTCTATCCTATGTCATTTCACATCCTTTTAGTCAATTTGGTGCATTTTAATGTCAAATTTGATGTAGTCAAGGGGGATTGGACACACAACACACCCTATCAAAATATTTATACTATACCATTCCTTAAAACACATATGACACTCTAACAAAACGTAACTGCTCCATGAACAGTAAAACTATATTTTGGATAAAGAATATTAAATTAATAATTTCCTCAATGACAGGAATTCTGAAATAAATTTAGTTAATAGTGTAGATTTTTTGATTTATTAAATTTTTGTCAACCATAGTCACCAAATGGAAGGGACAGACACCCTATTGAAACATAATTATTAATTAGTTTGAATTCCAATCAATTCATGAAATTTTAAATCAAAATTCTAATTACTTAGGTTTTGATTTTAAACTTTATCAATTTGGTGCCATTTTTGTTAATTTAGCAGTTTTCATCAATTTGTTAACATTTAGTCACCAGAGACATTCCACGGATAACAGGACATCTTCAAGAATAAAAAAATATTTTTGGAGGGGAGATCCAAGCTGCCTAGTTCATTTTCAAGGGTCTAAATAATATATTTCTAAGAATATTTTCCCAGTACTTTGCTTTTTACAAGTGACAACACTGATTCCAAGATGGCCATCATCAACTGAATCTCATGTAGTTGAAAAAGTGTTGATTTTATGAGCTTCCACTTTATTTTCTGTTACACTTAGAAACCCTTTTGCTGTATAATTTGCAAGTACATTCTCTATTAAATGCATTGTTTCAAAAGGTTTACTTAAATGTAAACTGTGTATATTTAAAAATTCAAGTTAATACAAATGTATGTCACACATGTGACAGAATTATAGTATTTTTTATAATTAGTATTGAACCAAGTAGTTTAGCTTGTAGCCATGCAAGTTTACAAATGACCTAAATATGTATAAACTTTCCTTAAAATATAAAATACCAATTTCATTTCTGAAATTTATTACAGCACATTTTATTCTGTCCCACATGTAGGACTTACCTCATATGTTCAGATATATCAAATAAAGATAAAGACGCTATTTCTGTTTTCATAGAATTTTTTTATGAAGAAATTTTTCAATCAGATAAAATACAACCAAAAGAAGAGGTCATTTGGAGTGATGAGCCATCCTCCGAATTTAAAAACAAATACATGGCCAAGCTTCTATGGATGTTGTCGGAAAAGTACACAGGAACAAATTACTCGTGGACATACTTTGCTACTTCTCATGATAAAGGAGTGGGAGGTAATATAAAGAGACTTGTATGTCAAAAGATGATGAGCCAAGGTGAGATATACACTGTCCAGTCTGCCAAAAATTTTGCTAACTTAGCAAGCCAACTTACACACAGTATAAGGATCTTCTACATTGGAAATGATGACATAGAGCAGAAAATACGAGCGAAGAACCCATGGAACAGTGTAATTCCAATTACTGGTATATCACATTTCCATGTAATTCAATCAAAAGGAAAGGGCGTCATCAACTGTCGAACCCATTCTCTTTCGACTGAAAATATCACCTTTGGAAACAGCAATTCAACATGTTTGATTTCTGGTGAAGACCTGGCATGTGGAAAATGGGTCATTGTAAATTATGAGGACAAACTCTATCCAGGGGAAATTAGCAAAAGAGAAGAAAATGGTACATTTGTAGTAAACGTGATGGAAGAGTCAAAAATCAGGGGCTACTTCAAGTGATCAAAACATTGTGATGAATTTCTTACAAATGTGAAGAGATAGTGAAGGTTATTTCAGTACCAGTTGTTGCTAATAGTAGAGGCTCTGACAAATTTGTTGACCTGTAAAACTGTAATCAAACATTACAAAGAAAATACTGTGATTTAAATACTTTATATTTCTGTTTGGTATATAAAAGCTTTGCTTTAATTTTTGTTTCAAATTGTGTTTCTCTTTTTATATATATTTTTACTATTAATATATTATTAATAATAAATAATTATTAATAATATTCATATTATAACGATAGTTTAGTACTTTCACATTAAAATAAACTTCTTGGAATTAATAAAGCAATTGGTATTTTTATTAAGTGACAAATCAAATCACACAATGTCCCGCACGTGACAGAGTTGTCCCACACGTGACATTTATTTAAAAAAAATTACCTGGGTATATGCTTACCTTACCGCTTATATACATTTATGAATAATTAATATGAACATAGGAGATATATAAAAAAAATGCTGAAGTCACGTGACTACAGCAGATTCAGAGAAATTCTTGTTAGGAGATATAATAAAAAGTCCTGTCAAATTGTGTGTCCTGCACGTGACAGCTAGGTTTAATTAAAAAACTTGGGATTAGAAAAGTTTATGAAAAATTTCTTATGCTTATAAAATCACGCAGCTGAAGTACTTTCATCAGACCATAACAAATTCTAAAACTTCATTCTTACAAAAAGGTCTACAAGAAAATATAGTTGAAAATGTAGTCTGAATGTCCCGCACGTGACAGTGGAATCGCCCACCACAAACAGATCTTATTGAATGAAACATATACTTAATATACCATCCATTTATTTAGTTTGAATTCCAATCTATTCATAAAATGTGAAATCAAAATCTTATGTTTTTATTCTAAATTTTATCAATTTGGTGACATTTAAATAATGTTGCCAAATTGATATTGATAAATAATTTACTGTCGTTTTCATCAATTAGGTGGCATTTATAAAAAATCTATTTTAAGTAATTTTCATACAATTTGAACAATTAGTACAATTTTATTTTAATTTTTACAAAGCCATTTAAATTGTAGAAGGATGCACATAGCTGCTAATTAAATTTAACAAAAATGAAGTACACTTTGTATAGAAAAATAAAAATTTGTATTTTATTATGAATGCATTTCATTGGTGTGAAGAAGATTAATTGATATATAAATAGTGGAAAAGCCAACTGTAAGTGTCAGTAGAAATAATACTAAATAAAAATGTTCAGTACAGCCAACGGGTATTTCAAAGTGTGAATGCACCTGAAAAAAGATATGAATTAATATTTTAGATTTTCATTTTAAATTATATAGGTTTATGACATTTTGATTGCATAATTAGCAAATTAATAGCATAATCACATTTATAAGGTCTTAAATTATTTAAACTCGCATACAGAAATAAAACAAATATTTTGGTAATATTGGATAAAAAATTGGAAGGGGGGGGGGGAGGTGAACTCATCAATTTTTCTCAACTATGAAATAGCTGCAGATTTTACTATATTCATAACAATGTAATATGAATGTATGACATATTTTTAAGTATCTATTTAAAAACATGCAATATTTGTAGAGATGGTTACATAACACTTTTCTCAAATTTAAATATTGACCAGATCTAACATATTCAAATGTGTGTGTGTGTATCAAATAGTTATTTATAAATAGATTAAAGTAAAAGTAATAAAACCACACTAATTTAGAAATTAAACTTTTTTATTTTAAATGTTAATTATTTTGCATTAAATTTTTATTATGATAATTAAATAATAGTAAATGTTTCTCACGACAGAAAACAAGCATTCAAACATATTTATGATCTAATTTGCTTCTTTCTGTGTTGAAAATTAAGTCAGAGGTGCTGAAGTTGTTCTTAAAAAACTTTTGATAGCAGCATGACTATAAATACTTCCAAGTGAGAATACATGCAAACTGTTTTTTTCCCACTAGTCATTTCATTTTATAGTAATTACTTTCTTCTAAGTACTTTTGAATTTCTTCTTCTGACTTTATTGCAGAACCTGGTACCATTAATAATTGCATGATATTCAACTTTCTTCTAGTGACATTTCAATTTAAGATCTCAAATACTTTCTAGCATTTTCCCATCTCTAAATATTTTGTATTTTCATTGGCAAAATAGAAACAAGATCAATAAGGAAAGTAATAAATATAAAAGTATGCAACATAAATTTAAAAGCAAGAGTTTAATGATAGAAAATTAACAGAAACAATCATAGATCTATTAAAATTTCATACTTTTATTTTTGTAATATATATATATATTTCGAAATGAACTTTTCGTAAGCCTAATCTCGTAAGCCTAAATCTCCTCCATGTGCAAGCTTTTCTGCTTGATTTTTTTGTTTTCTTATTTGCATTCCTCATTTTTGAAATTTGTTGATTGTCTTTGTCCTTATGACTTGCATTATGCTTTATTATTTCCTCTTTTTGTCTTAATTTCTTTTATTTCTTTGTATTTGTAGAAAATTTTGGAATAGTGTATTATGAGTTACTACATACATTCTAACTTTGGATTTAATAATTTATATTTATATATATATATATATATATATGAGTCAATACAAAAGTACAATACAAATCTCATTACCTATTTAAAGTATAATATCAAGTCAAAAAGGTGCAATGCTGCACTATAAAATGCCCTGTATAATGGTCTTTTCGTATTTCCCTATTGGCTTTTTTCACGTCTTGTTTTTTTTTACATTTATACATATTATATATATATATATATATACATATAATATACAGGGTGTCCAGTGCTATTGGTGCTGAATGGCTATTTCCTCAACCATTAGTCACAGAGATACACTTCCAATTGCAAAAATGTTTTAAATTTTAACATCTATTATCTTATAAACAGTTTAAATTAATAAATGCATTTCTGAAAGAACAAAATATAAATTTTTATACAGTCCCCCGGTCAAACCAATTATATTTAGGAAAATCATCCTTTTATGACCAAAATTGACCGACTTATAGCTGTTTAAAGTTGGACATTTTTTGTGCTGAGAAATGGTCAATATGGTCTGATTGGTTGGTTACCTGAAACGGGACATTTTTATGTGTGGGAAAAGAGACTTAAATCATAAACTTTAATACTTCATAACTCTGAATTTTGGTCGTAAACAGAAGATTGTTTTTTTTATTTTGCATGAAATTGTATGAGGATAATTTTCCTAAATATAGTTGGTAGGACCAGGGAACAGTATAAAAAATTATATTTCGCATTTCTTTCAGAAATATATTTATTGATTTAAACTGTTTCTAAGATAATAGATTTTAAAATTTAAAAGATTTTTGCAATTGGAAGTATATCTCTGACTAACGGTTGAGGAAATAGCCATTGGGCACCGATAGCACTGGACACCCTGTATATATACATATAATATATATATTATATATATATATATGATACATATATTTTTAGCCTAAGCTTTTTTCCCAGTAACGCACCTTTTTATTTTACCATAAGTATTTCTAAATTCCTATCTCTTGGCCAGCACTTGTGCAACCAGATGGTAATCTCATTAAGTTTTATACCATGCCAATAATATTAACAAGTGGGCAAACACTTAATCGTACACTTCATCAATCCCTCGATCATACCATATATGGTCACGAATTTTATCCCTGTAAACATTCTAAGATGAAAAGGCACTTCTAATCAAGTGTTAAAGCCTAATGAACGTGAAGACAAAAAACACATGGCCCGTACCATAAGCCCTCTCTGAAGTAAATATATAATGTACTTTTAGAGAAAAGCACAGATAGTACTGAGATTTAGTGAGAACTGGTTGACGATTAGGACCATGGCCAGACCATGTAATTATTTCTGTTGAAGTATCTTGCAATAAAAGAGATTTTGGTGATGTGAAAATGTCTTTCATGTATTATTGCCTGGTATGTGAAATATATAGATATAAAAACAAATATTCCACATCAATACTTTATGTATGAAAAGCAAAATCTAATGTATCACAGGGGTCTTTACTTGGGTATGAATGTTTAATTTATTTTAACAAAACCAGAAAATGTAAAAACTTCTGATTGGCAGAACCTTTCAAAAAGCAGCATCTGTCATGTAATTTTTTCACTTTGACATTAGAGAAATAGTCTATGGCCTGTTTAAAAAAACATATGATAACATTAAAAATCCTATTGTGTACCACCCCTCTCATTTATCGCCAAGGGTACTAGTGGATCCATAGTGTAGGAAATGTTAATGTAAAACATAATCATAATAGTAATTTAGAGAGTTGATGGAAATTATGTCTAGAGAATATTTTGGTTATGGTCTTACTTTCAAATCTTGTACGTATATCCAAGATGCCATCACCTCATTTGGAAAGCATTCATCAAGAACTTCAAAAGAGTCATCTAGAAAAAACTCCAGTTAATATATTTTACATACAATTATTAATTGTTTTCTCCACCACCTAATAAATACATTTAAAAACAAGTAGGATGGTGGTGCATTGTTATTCTCCAGTCAAAATCCCTGGGGAGATTATATAGGATCAATAACCAGGGATAAAAAAATTATTACTCACTCACAACTTGCAAATTAATTACTTTCTCTACAGTATATTGTATACGTAGAGGGGAAGTAATGTGGTAGAGTCATAAATCTGACTCAAAGATTTTGATAAATCTACATATTTTAAACATCCTTGAATCAGTGATGGAGCTTGGTTCAGTTGAGCCAACTCACTCCTTTTCGCTGCTTAAAACATTGTGCACACTTTAATTCCTCTTGACTTAGCATTCATGTTATTACACCACTTTAGTATAAAAAATCTTCATTTTTTTAATGTAGCGGGTTTTATTATTTATTTTATATATAAATATTATTTTAATATAAAAGGTAAAATAGGTAATTCTAATATCTACTTATAAGACAATATAAAGCATAAAAAGATTAAGCAACACAAATATAAAACAAGAAAGATCAATCATGCATGAAGCATTGATTATGAAACACTTTCCAACTGAAATGCAATTGTATTTAAACAGCTCTAAAATGTGATACATTCAGCACTGATACTTTTTTAATTATCATAGTACTACAATAATTTATTAAACTTGGAAACTTAATCGAAAAAGGCAAATCGTCTGCTTCTCTATGTTAAATCAATGACTATTTCATTCATATCACTTATATTTCAGATTGAGCTAAATAATTTTGCATGAAAAAATTCAGCAATTCTTATACAACTCATCTTACAATTACGTGAGTGGTTTACATTCTGCATGCTATAGAAATTAGGCTTTGTTGTAAGAATAATCAAAGTTTAATGATCATTTAAAATAAAAAAATATTGTAATTGTGTTGGCATAGAATTTAGATACACAGATAATATGTAAAAATAAAGCATTTTTATGATAGATGCAACACTAAATATACATTTAAAAGATCTTCAAACATCACGATTTTTACACAGGAAAAAAAATGGACACCATATTTTATTTTGAAATGAGTCATGTGATCTCTCATATAATATGGGTGTAATTATTTGAATTTTTATTTAAAAAGCTACTCAACATATTTAGCTAAAAAAAATTTACACATTTTACGTAATAATTTAAATATTTCTTAAAATTTTTGAAACAATTTGTAAATTTTAACTCTACTTAAAAAATGTTTGAAAAATTATGTCCCATAGGGTTCAATGCATTTCATTTTTTCAACCTGGGTTAAATTAGAAACTAATTGGGTGATGATAGTCATTTTCATTCCCATATGTCCAACAGACCATCTCAACAACATACTAAAATTTCCTTTTGATAAAGTCATCTTTATGGCAGTTATCGTGCGAATGGACAGACAGACAGAATGCACAAAGTCAAACACTTCACGACTATATTGGAAAATGTTAAAAAAGATGTATTGAAATAAATATCTGAAATAAGTAAAATCAAAATGTAAAGTAAAATATAATTGTGCAATATATTTACATAGCCTATAAAAAATAGTATAATATAGCCTTTTGCAAAAAAAGTACATAGTTTTTTTTTTAAATCTGAAACTTTTTTTTGAGAGGGAGGGGGTGCAGCAAATGAATCTGTTATCAGATTCAATGATAGTTTGAGGAAAACATAGTACTAACATTAGTTTTTTTTTTTTTTTTTTTTTTGCCTTGTTTATTTTATAAACTAATGCCCCTACAAATCCTCTGAAAACTCTGCCTCCAAACTGCCTGCCCTCTTCCCCCATAGACCTGGGGTTTTGAATCCATAGCACTGTCACTCCTTGAATATGAATCAAACTATTAATCAATTATGTCTGTCTGTGAGCATGGTAATGCATGCTAAATTAAACATGATAAATCCAGCTGATCAAACAACATTTGGTATAATAATTTCAATCGGATAAACACCCAAGATTTTTTTATTATTAAAAATGACCAGACTATAAAAAGATCCTTAATTTTTTTTAACAGCAAACAAATATTAAGTTATAAAATGTTGCAAAAATATCTATTTTGTGTAAAATTTTATTTAAAAGTGCACACAAAATAACTAACAGTATAACATTCATAGGATACTAATATGTGCCATTTTCGAAACATTGTACATTTTTACTATAACATTTAAATATAAAAAATAAATATATTCATTATTATCAAATTACTGAAATGAATAGACATAATTGTTTAAGTTTTATTACAAGCCTTTCTCGAAATATTTTTTCCACATGGTTATATCTCAAATTAATTGAGTAAATTGAATACAATTTGGTATGATTATTCCCATTGATAAACATCAGAAGTGAGCCAGGCCAATGGATTTATTGGGAGCTTAAACTTGGCTAACACATTCATTTTTATTTCAAAAATAAAAAAGAAATTCATAAAAATTATTTATACTAAATTTTGTTGCAAAAAGTGGCTATATTATATATTACATTTTCATTTAGAAGTAAATAACATAATTAAATTTTCAGAGGGATAAAGCTGTTCTCGAGATATTGCATAGTATTTTTTTTTTTAATCTAAAATGAAAAATATCATAAAAAAATTTAAATATTTCTACTATTATCAAACAAGTGAATGGTTAAACACATTCAACCAGACCAGAAATATGTAACCACCAATGTTTATTAGTTTTTGAAAGCTATTCTTGAGGTATTAAAATATTTATGTTTTTCATGGGGAGTGTAATATCTGAAAATAATCAAGAGAATTACATGAAATATTGAATACTTACGTTAATTGGTTACAGCAAAAAGCCCGTTTATTTTCAATGATATCTAATCATTAAAAAATTTTTAATGTGTTACTGTTTTTGCACAATATCAAAATTGGTTAATCTGTAGAGAAAGTGATGCATTAGACACATCAATTTTTTTTTCTTTAATTGGAAGAAGAGAACCTATGGACAAGTACAATGTCTAGGAATTAAAAAAGTTTCTTGGTGAGCAGTTGTCTCAAAAATTTTAACAGCTAATATCCTTGTGGCCACCGCTGAATCAATCACATCTTTTGACAATACGTAAATATCGCTAAAATAAAAGCTTTAACATCAAATTTAACAGTGATAAAGAAACGAATACTAAAACAAATACTGGAAAAAGCAAAGAACAATTAATTTTTACGGTACTTATTAGTTAAAGGGACCATGGGTTAGCGACTGCTTTTCCGAGTTGTCGCCAATACGAATATTGGCAATATAATCCGATACGAGAAATTCACTAGAAACACAGTGATTAAAATTTAATATATAATGGGATTTGATCAACTTAACAAAAAAATATTGTGTTACATTGAAATTTGTGGCAGCCAAAACTCAGCTATTACCGATAAAATTTCATTAAATTTATCACTACCGGTAACACTTTGCCACATAAATTCTGCGAGATATGTACAATATCTGGCTTCCGCACTTTATTTGAGCTGATTTTTTCATTAACCCCCAACACAGTTGTTATTAAATACTCTCTTCAATAAATAAAACAAAAAAACACTTTCAATTTAAAGTCCTGCATTATAGTTTTAAACAATCCGTGTTACAGAATTATTTCTGAAAAGAGCCATTTTTTGTCAAAAATGATTGGCCGCAATCTGAGAAGCGAGAGATAAATATCGAATGAAAATGTATGCATATTTTTTGATGACGCGATAAATACACTGGTAGTTCACAGAGCAGTGACTCATAGGAGAATTTTGAAGTGCGAAGATTGCATAATTACTACCGCATCACTTTAAGAGGGATTACCTCGCGGAAAAAATGAACTTTTAGACTTACAATTTTTTTTTTACTCCACCTATAAATTGACCCCCCCCCCTCTCCCACACACACACACACTTTGAGGGTTTTTTTTGTCACAAATTTCTCGACATATACGTGAGTATATACGGTATATCGCCAATGTTCGTGTTATTGACAACTCAAAAAAGTAGTCGCTAATCCAAGGTCCCTATAACCGATTAAGTACCATTTTTACATACTATTACAACATGCATTAGTATATATATATATTACATTATTTAATACTTACTATCCCTTTTAATTTGAAGAAAAACTGAAGGAATATCCATATTAACAGTCACGGTTTTGCCATTCAATTCACAATTATGAGGAAATTGATATCTAAAATGAATTGGAATGCAAATTTGATGGATACTATTTATTGACAATGAGCATAACTGCATTGGAAGTTCTTGAGCTCGATAGGCTGGTGCTTCACTATCAACAAAGTCTTTCAAAGAAACCTGTATTTTAAACATTAAAAATACATGATTGAAATAATTGATACAATTAATCATTTAATACCTCATAAAAGTTAAAAATAGCTGAATATTTTAAAAGTAAGATGAGGAAACTTTTACCAGGCCTTTTGTAGCCCACCACATGATTTTATGCAGCATGACAGATGGTTATAAATTACTATTATGAACTTTGGCAGAAAAGTAATACAGTGAAACCCGTAAATAGTAGACAAAATTCATAGCTCCATGGATGTCAGTTATTGAGAAGTTATATTTAAATTTAATTTTCTAAATAGGAGACAAAATTTATGGTTCTATAAGAGAGGTTTCACTTTATTTAAGGAGAGAATATTATTTTTTACATTTTGTCCTAATAAATATTTCTCAAATTAGAAAATAAATATATAAAATATTAGAAATTTGTGAAATTTAAGACAAATGAGATTGTGATCTCAATAAAGGAAGATGTCTGTACAGCCTGTAGAGGAGGACCTAAGCATTGTACGACCATGAAATTTATACACAGGTACTTAAGGACCTGAATAGATATAGCTCTGGATTAATTTTTTATTCCAAATTAGTTTTATAGTTATTTTGTGTTTTAGCCTGATTTACAACATTTTTGGGCGATATTTACACAAATTGATTCCTTAACAACCTAAAATATTATTATAGAATTTCATTCTTGACACCATCAGAAAAATAATTTTTCTTTCAAACAAATTTTGAATGGAGACCATATGATTAATAGACGAAATTTCGTGTATTTAAAAATGTATATATACTTTGCATGCATTTTAAACCTCTCTAATTTTTACATTACAATATACAAAAATTGACGTGCCATCCAACATTCATATTTTAACAACAGCTCCTAATTATCTTAGAGACTACTCCAGAAAAAATAATTTCATAAACCCATCTGCTGATTAATTATAAATTTTTTATCTGAGCCATGTCTTAGATTTTAATAAACCTAGTCATTCCCTACTATGAATCAAATCCTTTTCTGAAGCTGTTCTAGCTACAGAGGCCATTCCTTACTGAGGACATTCTCACATGCCGTCGTTATCTCATACTTTAAATAAAGCACATGGGATTTTCAACAAGCAGTGAAGTATTTATATTGTTATTAAATTGCACTATACAATTGTCTTGGTTGTGAATGGAAAAAAATGACTACAGAGAGGATTTTTGCTCAAAACAGGCATTTTGGAAATTGAGTTATGTTATTTTCATTCTCATTTGTATTATTTACACAGTGGATGTATACTTAGGACCAATGCAATGTCGGGTAGTTTCTAGTGTCATACGAAGAACATTGCAAGTATAACACTTTTGGTAGAAAAAATTAATTAGTATCATTGGATAAAATCTTGAGAAATTAGAATTGAATCTGGATAAATGATTGACAACAATACAGCTTTATGTATTATATACTCAGTCAATATTTAAGAACCCTAAGGTTACTATATGTGTGATTCTTATTATGGTCCTTAATTCTTTACCTTTTTTTACTTTCCCTGCAATACATGGTAATGTATAGGGAAAGTATTGGAATCATACCGAAAATCACAACTGGAGTTTTCGACGGATCTACACGTTTCGAGACCTCTAGAATACGAAAAAACCATTTTTAGCGTGACGTCTGTGTGTGTGTCTGTCTGTGTGTCTGTCTGTCTGTCTGTGTGTCTGTCTGTGCAGATTTTGTATCCACTCTAATTAAAAAACTAATGGTCCGAATTTCACAAAATTTTGTAGGTAAGTCACTTGTGGGCGGGGCTAATGCTGATTAGTTTTGGGTACGATTCGGAATAAAAGAACCCGCCTTTTTTGCGAAATGGCCCGCAAAAGCTTGTATCCACTCTAACTGAAAAACTAATGGACCGAATTTCACAAAATTTGGTGGATAAGTCGCTTGTAGGCTAACCTGGTGCTGATTAGATTTTGGTACGATTCGGAATAAAATGACCTGCCTTTTTTTGCAAAATGGCCCGCAAAAATCGTCCAAATCTAAACTAAAGAACTAGTTATACTCAAATATAAACATTAAATGCTGATTTAATACGTAATTTTTAACGACGAAAAGAATAAGACCAACCCCATTACACTAGGTCTAGCCGTTCTCGAGATATTTTAGTTTTTCGTACTTTCCCTACGCCACCTTTGAAAATAAGCCCGGTTACCGCATGAGAACGAAAATTGAATTTAAAGTGAAATAAATTTAGTTAAAATAAAGAGAACGTTAATATAAGTCTGCAGGGAAAGTCATGTGCTGCTCACATCAGATTTTTTTATAGGTCAACAGACAAGTTATACAACTCCTAATATAAGGGATTAAATTTACTTTGATTATATTCAATGTTCTATACAAATTTGTTTTTATGAATTCAAGAAAACAAAAGATCTTACACTTGTGAAGTTGTTTAGGTCTAATTTTGGGACTTTGGGCAAAATTCCACAGTTTAAAAAGGGTCTCCTCCCTCAAAAAAAGGGGGCTTACATAAAACTTATTGTAACAAAAATATTTTTTACATCATTTTAAGAAACTATTTAAAATTAATCCTTGAAGTACAAAAATTAATACAATATCAATTTTAAAAAATTACATGAAAAGAATATCCACTACTATCTTTTTTTTTTTTTAGATGATGAGAAGTTTTCTCCATTCATAGTGTATATGATACAGCAGAATCAGCACCATGATTGTTATATAAAAATATCATTTTTAGTATTTAGGAATATTCAATTTTTACAAGAGGATTTTTATTGAAAAGATAAATCTGAAAATATCTAAACTGTCAAGAAAATTTACCTCATTTCTGTGAATAACCTGGTATGGATCCACATAGATGTCCTTTGGCAGGATTTCCTTAATTAAAATTTTTGATCCATGTGCTGCGTCTTGTATATCAGCATCATAGCATAAAATTCTATAAAAGTAAAACTTCAGTAGGTATATTAAACTTCTGTTTCTGATATATTGCTAAAATGGATGTGTGTGTTTGTGTATATACACGGTGTGAAGTAAAGTCCTTATAGAACCAGCAACTTTGAAATGGTTGATTATAAACACATACTTCCAATTAGAAAAAGTATGCATATGATGTATAGATGTTCGATATGTCTTGAATTCGACAAGGGGCCATATAGTTATGAAAATATGACATCACAATTTTTATACGGTCCCTGGGTCCTACCATTGATATTTACAAAATTGAAGTCCTGTACCTAACGAGTACACCAAAACAAATTCCATGCTTCTAAGTGACATATTCACTGAGATATGTAAATGTCATGACTTCCACCACATTACCTACCCAAGTTTTGGCGTCAAAAGACCTCATTTAGGGGACTGCCTATGAGATACACAAAATTAAATAAAGATCTGCCTTTTTGTTACGACTTTCTTTATCCCAATGTAAACATTTAAAACACATAATAGCACAATAAAGGAACTATTCCTTTTAGTAGCACTCAAACGGACCTACACACATCTGTCAACCTTTTTTCAGATTCAATGTAATCAACGTTTTTCAAATTTCAACTGATCCCTTACAACATGCTCAAAGTTTCAATGTGCGATATCTCAGCGAATATGTCACTTTGAAGCATGGAATTTGTTTTGATGTACCCGTTAGCAACAGGACTTCAATTTTGTAAATATCAATGGAAGGACCCGGGGAACATATAAAAATTGCGATGTCATATTTTCATAACTATATGGCCCCTTGTCGAATCCAAGACATATTGAACATCTACACATCATGTGCATACTTTTTCTAATTGGAAGTATATATCTATAATCAACCACTTCAAAGTTGCTAGTCCTATAAGGACTTTACTTCACCTCCCGTATATATATATTTAGTCCTAGCCCCTGTCCAAGTATATTGCAGTCATGCTTGGATTTAATTTGTTTTTCTTTTATCGATTCCATAACATGGATTTTTGTAGATTTTCTTTAACTTGATGATTCAAATTTTGTATTTTTATCCATATGTTTGAATATTTGCTGATTTATACTTTTATTTTGTAGGCTTATTAGAAGGTTAGGTTTTTTGGGTTACAGTTTCTCACTTTTCTTTCATTGGACTTTCAAACTATTATTATATATATATATATATATATATATATATAAATATAAATTATTAAATCCAAAGTTAGAATGTATGTAGTAACTCATAATACACTATTCCAAAATTTTCTACAAATACAAAGAAATAAAAGAAATTAAGACAAAAAGAGGAAATAATAAAGCATAATGCAAGTCATAAGGACAAAGACAATCAACAAATTTCAAAAATGAGGAATGCAAATAAGAAAACAAAAAAATCAAGCAAAAAAGCTTGCACATGGAGGAGATTTAGGCTTACGAGATTAGGCTTACGAAAAGTTCATTTCGAAAAAATTCTCGTCGGGTCCATATATCCTTTCGAAATGAACACAAAAATGCTTGTTTCTGAAACACAAGATAGATTTTATCTATAAACTTGTGTTATATGGACGACAAGCATATAGATTGGAACAATAAAGGAAACATAAATACCTCAAAACACACCTCTTCAGCGCAACCATGACGAGCAAAATATGACTGGATCAATGTTGCCATATGCCAAAATGAAAAGATGTGATTTGCTGTTGCCAAAGAGAGTAATAAAAACTGTACTGCGCAAAAGCAATAAAATGAAATAAAATGAGTTATTCAACTGTTAAAGCTTCGAGATAAAAAGATGAAAATATAATTGCAGGAGAATGAAGAAGTACGGCTAAAATAAGATAATAAGGGGAGAATATGAGAATTTTAGGCTAATCGAAACTTATTAACTATACTATTGACTAAATATGCAGGATATTGATACATTTTACTGGTAATTTTGAGGTTATTGATGTGCAAAGCATGAAATTTTTTATCTGATAATCTATAAATTCTAAAAAGTTGATTAAGTATAATATTTCTAAACAATTGAATCGAGTTGCAGGAATTAAAAGGTAATAATTTATTAATATTAAATTTAAAAAAATCTTTTTTATCATATAATTTAGTAACTATCCCATGAGCAGGTTCTATAATTAGATTTAAATCCAAATAATAAACATTATTACTAATAGAAGTTTCATTAGGTATTAATTCCAAATTATCCGGATAGAAATCTATATCTATGACATAGTTATCAGTAAATACAAGACAAATCAGATCATCTACATATCTATAAATTTTATAATCAGTTGAAGTAAAGAATTTTTCATAATGATATAGGTATAAATTAGCTAACATACTGCTACTACAGCCACCTTGTGGAACACCTGAGACTTGTAAGTATAATTTATTACCTTGAAAGATATAATTATTGAAAAGAACAAAATGGAGAAGCTTAGGAAAATTGGTAAATTTTGTAAGATTAGAATGTTTAGTAATATAAGCATTATATAAAGCTAAAATGACATCATATAGATCAGTGATCTTAATATTATTAAATAGATCTTTAAAATCAAAAGTTTGAAATCCTATTATTTTACCAAGCGTTTTTAATTTATTTTTTAATTCCTTACTGTTATTTAGAATAATGTAGCTATCACCAGAATCTCGTAAATTGCTATTTAGTACATTTAAATAATTTAGTAATAATTTACTAGCAGTAGTAGAGTATGAATTATGACCACTAGTAACAGTTCTAAATTTAATAGGATTTTTATGAAATTTAGGTATAAGCACAATATATGGAAATGTCAAAAATTTATTATTAATATCTAAATCACTATACATATTGATAATTTTCAATTTGATACTATTAAGAGAGTGTGAATCAATTTTAAATAGACTATTATTTTTTAAATAATCTAGCAGATATTGAATATAGAATTTTTTACAAATAATAGCATAATTATTAGAGGCTTTATCTACATAAGTAATAACAAAAGATCTATGTAAATCATTAACAGAATGCTTTATATTATCCATATTATATATAGATCTAGATAAATTAATACTACAAATGGTATTTTTAATAGATCTTAAAAATAGTAAATTTCCACATATTAAATGCCTCTAAAGGCTGAGCATATTTAGAAGCTAATCCATAAATAAATTTATCAAGGTCCAGATTGATTGACTTTAACACTTGTTTAGAATTATTACATGAAGGTAACCTGAATTTAGTGCCAAATGACATTATAGTTCTTAAAGATTTATCTTTTACAATGGCTAAGTCTCCAGTAACTATATGACCCAAGTGTGGATTTATAAATTCAGCATAATTATCAACACTACAAATACATTCACCATCTAAATTTGTTGAGGAATCTATGTCGACTGAGAGAGATTTTGAAATTGCATTGTAATTAAAAATGGTTCTTCCAATAGGCTTGTTATATTTAAAAGTTTTAGTAACATTCAAATCCTTTACAGGCAATAAATGATGAAATTGATTAAATAAATTCTTAAAGTTTATGGAATTATAAATAGGATGCTTAAATGATATTACACAATAAGAATTAGAACAGTTATTATTATGAAATTGATTAAGTTTTATTTTTAAATATTTTGATCTAGTAATGAGCAAATCATAGAAAATATGATTAAAATGTTCATTAGTAAAATTTAACTTTAAGAAAATAGCATAAACTGTGTTTAATTGTTTTTTCTTAACTGCAAATACCCATGATTTAATAAATTTCCATTGATATGTGTTATTGAATTGTTGATGCATAATTTTAATCTCCGCTTTAATATCATAATGGGAGGAGCTTCCTTTACCGCGTTTAAATCTTTTGAGTTTAGCCAATTTACTATTATGTAAAAGAGGTTTAAAAAAAAGGTGATTAAAAATAGAATATTTATTATCTACAAAATTATTCTTAACAATATTACCATTGAGATATAACTGATTTAATCCATATGGAAACAGAGTACATTGTGATTTAATATAGAAGTTTTCAAAGAATAATCTATCAGCAGTATTTGTTTTAATGTCCAAAATATGTATAGTTATATTTTCAAAACCATGACGAGCAAAGTGTTTATATTCGATTTTATTAGAAGTAGGAAGAAAATTATTATTGTGGATATATTTTTTAACATGATTGCAATTAGTGTCCAATGACTATTTACTCAACCGTTAATCACAGAGATACACTTCCAATTGCAAAAATGTTTTAAATTTTCAAATCTATTATCTTAGAAACAATTTAAATCAATAAATGCATTTCTGAAAAAAATACGAAATATACATTTTTATACAGTCTACCAGTCCTACCAATTATATTTAAGAAAATCATCCTCATACAATTTTATGCAAAATAAAAAAAAAAAATCATCCTTTTACAACCAAATTGACTGACTTATAGCTGTTTAAAGTTTGAGCACTTTTTTGCTGAGAAATAGTCAATACGGTCCCTGATTGGTTAGTTAATTGAAATGGGATATTTTTATGGGTGGAAAAACGACTTAAGTCATAAAGTTTAATGCTTCATAACTCTGTGAATTTTAGTAGTAAAAGGAAGATTTTTTTTTTTATTTCGCATGAAATTGTATTAGGATGATTTTTCTAAATATAATTGGTAGGACCGGGGGACCGTATAAAAATTTATATTTCGTATTTCTTTCAGAAATGTATTTATTGATTCAAACTGTTTCTAAGATAATAATTTTAAAATTTAATACATTTTTGCAATTGAAAGTATATCTCTGGGACTAATGGTTGAGGAAATAGCCATTGGGCACCAATAGCACTGGACACCCTGTATATATATAACATAATATATATATATATATATATACAGGGTGTCCCAAAGACATTGACCTTGGCTTTTATTCCTTAAATATTGATCTTAGACATATATAAGAAATTACAAAGTTGCATAAAAAAAAGATACAGAATTTTATGAAATCGATTAAAATTTTCAAAGGAATTAAATTTTAAGAAATGCAAAATTTAAATTTTTATAAGGCCCTTGTATAAAAACATTTCCAATGAGTAAAATGTGCTCCAAATACTAATAAAGTGATGTACAAAATTTCATCATTTTATCATTAAAAGTCCCATCTTATTAGTGTATGGGGCACATTTTACTCATTAGAAATGTTTTTGTATGGGGGGGGGGGGGGGGGGGGGGGGGCGTATAAAAATTTAAATTTTGTATTTCTTCAAATTTAATCCCCTGAAAATTTTTATCGATTTCATAAAATTTTGTACCTTTTTTTATGCAACTTTGTAATTTATTATATATGTCTAAAATCAATATTTAAGGAATAAAAGTCGAGGTCAGTGTTTTTGGGACATCCTGTATATGTATGTATGTATATATATATGTATATATATATATATGTATATATATATATATATATATATAAATATTAAAATAGTAAATCCAATGGTAGAATGGAAGAAGTAACTCATAATACACTATCTTAAAAATTTTTTATAAGCCTACAGAATACAATGAAATAAAATGAAATTTAACAATAAAGAGGAAATTATAATACATATTACAGTTCAGAAAGCTAAAGATAATCAGCAAATGTCAAAGGAGAGGAATCGAAAAAAGGAATACCAAAATAAGCAAGCATTAAAGCTTCACCATGGAAGAGCTCTAGGCTTAAGAATAGTTCATTTCGATAAAATTCTTTATAAAGTCCTAATATTTTAAACGAAATGAACACAAAAATGCTTGTTTCTGAAACACAAGATAGATTTTATCTATAAACATGTGTTATTAGGACGACAAGCATAGAGATTAAAAAAATAGAAACGAAACATAAATACCTTAAAATACACATCAAATGTACAATCGTGATGAGCAAAAAAATGACTAAACCAATGTTGCCATCGATAAAGTGTAAAGAAGTGATTTACTGTTGCCAAAGTGAGTAATAAAAACCGTACTGCATAATGGCAGCAAAATGTGGTATTCTACAGTAAAAGCTGCAAAATAGAAAGATGAAAATATATTGTAATGTAAAAACAAGAGAATGTAGAAGTAAGGCTAAAATAAGATACTAAGGAGAGAATATTAAGAATTTTAGGCTAATCGAAATTTATTAACTATACGATTTACTAAATATGCTGGATATTCATATAATTTACTGGTAATTATGAGGTTATTTATGTGCAAAGCATGAAATTTTTTATCTGATAATCTATAAATTCTAAAAAGTTGATTAAGTATAATATTTCAAAACAATTGAATCGAGTTGTAGGAATTAAAAGGTAATATTTTATTAATATTGAATTTAAAAAAATCTTTTTTATTATATAAATTAGTAACTATCCCATTAGTAGGTTCTATAATTAGATTTAAATCCAAATAATTAATATGTTTACTAATAGTAGTTTCATTAGGTATTAATTCCAAATTATCTGGATAGAAATCTATATGTATGACATAATTATCAGTAAATACTAAACAAATCAGATCATCTACATATCTATAAATTTTATAATCTGTAGATGTAAAGAATTTTTCATAATGATATAGGTATAAATTAGCTAACATACTGCTACTACAGCCACCTTGTGGAACACCTGAGACTTGTAGGTATAATTTATTACCTTGAAAGATATAATTATTGAAAAGAACAAAATAGAGAAGTTTAGGAAAATTGGTAAATTTAGGTAAGAATGATTAGTAATATAGGCATTATATAAAGCTAATATGACATCATAAAGATCAGTGATCCTAATATTATTAAATAGATCTTTAAAATCAAAAGTTTGAAATCCTATTATTTTACCTAGTGATGTTAATTTATTTTTTAATTCTTTACTATTATTTAGAATAATGTAGTTATCACTCGAATCATATAAATTACTATTTAGTACATTTAAATAATTTAGTAATAATTTACTAGCAGTAATAGAGTATGAATTATGACCACTAGTTACAGTTCTAAATTTAATAGGATTTTTATGAAATTTAGGAATAAGCATAATATATGGAAATTTCAAAAATTTATTATTAATATCTAAATCACTATACATATTGATAATTTTCAATTTGATACTATTAACAGAGTGTGAATCAAGTTTAAATAGACTATTATTTTTTAAATAATCTAACAGATATTGAATATAGAATTTTTTTACAGATAACAGCATAATTATTAGAGGCTTTATGAACATAAGTAATAACAAAAGATTTATGTAAATCATTTATAGTGTTTTATATTATCCATATATATATATATACATATATATAAGCAGATAAAAAAAATAATTCAAGGTTTCAAGATGCAATTGGAAACCCAGCCTTTGGACCAATACTTTGAAATTCAGTTATTCTCAATTCAACATCACTGCCTAATTTGATCAAGTAAAAATACTTTTCAGCATTTTTTCTATCTTAAAAATCTATGTAACCTCATATTCTCCTAAACAACTTACACAAACAATGATATCAAATTTGGTAAATATAAAATATTACACAAAGATGAAAACATGTTCAATGCATTCAAAGGACAAGCAAGTAAAAGCAAATAACATTGTTTATTAAAGTACACTCTTTTATTATCTGCATATAACTTAAATGTCTGAAAAAAGAAGACAAAATTCAGCTTTACTATTATTATATGTTAAAAAATTTCTTGTTTATATATATATATATATATATATATATATATATATATATATACTAGAAAATGTATCTGTTATTGCCCGTGATTTAAAGCTGGGATTCAATGAATTCATTCATTAATTTTTTAAAAAGATAACAGGATTGATATTGGATAAATGAATCCCTACTGTAAATTACTAACAATGCTGGTAATAAAGTAAATTTTAAATAATCAGACTTTTGCAGGTTTCTGTAAAACCCTGACTATGGGCATCTTTTTAGTTTTTCAGTTTCGGGTGCCAGCCATCTTCCTCAAAACCCCAATATCATGTTGGGGATTTTAAGGAAAGGCTTATGTTATTATAACAAAAAACGTTAGTTTACAGCAAAGAATTTAGTTTAAAGATGATGCAATAAACATTTATTTTCTAAGCGAGTTAAAAAAACATTTGATAAAGACACATTATTAGAAAACAACTGAGTGTTTTCTGATGACAAAGATTTGATGAAATATGCAAAATAAAATAATTTAAACTTGGTCTGAAAGAACACTCAAAATATCAATAAATTTTGGAACTGATGTTTACATCTTCAAATGACACTATAGATGATGCACAGAAAAATTGCTGGAGACTAAGTGGGCCATGTCTACTGGATTTCATTTTTATCCTTATCAATAATGTGTATGATTGGCCGATCATGCCCCTTTCGAATGTATTTTCGTATGTAAAATACAAAAATAGCTTTAGTAATTAATTTTAGAAATGTACAATAGATGGTGCTACTGATCAAAATTGGCCACTGTATTGGGATAGGTCCAAATTTAATTAAATATTTAAACTAATTTAAGTTTTAAAATAATCTCAAAGAGGCGCTTCCTTTTGAGAGTCCAAGTACCCCTGTGCCAAATTTCATAGTTTTGGGTCGCTTAGACTTTTCACTACGAACAGACATCTTCTTTTAATATTATAGACAGACATAAAGCTGAAAATAGGACTGTTTTTCTACTATTTTACAACAATGGTTATTTATGTCACCATTAGTGGCTCATCACAGTTTGGAATATGGTAATACTGCTAATGAATTGTATTTTAAACCAGGGTTGGGGAAAAAAGTTTTCTTTTACTAAACCATGGTTTATAATGAATTTAGTTTAAACCAGCCAACTCTGTTTTTAAACTAGATTTTTAACACAACAATATAAACCATGGTTTAAACTAAGAAAATGGCTTAAACAAAATAAAATGGTTTTAATTAAAAAAAAAACATTTTATACTTATTTGCAATACTATAATTTATATCTCATGATTAGCAACAGTTGATCTCCACTTTTATCTCCTGTGAATGCCAACAGTAGTCTCGCAATTTATTGCTTTAAGAGAGGACATGTGCAAAATTTTCTCAGGTACAATATATTTGTACCTGAGATTTTTAACACAACATTATAACCATGTTTTAAACTAAAAAATATGGATTAAACAAAATAAAATGGTTTTAATAAAAAAAATACTATATTTTATACTTATTTGCAATACTGTTATTTATATTTCATGATTGGCAAGAATTGATCTCCCTTTTCATCTCCTGCGAATGGCCAACAGTAGTCTCGTTATTTATTGCTTTAAGAGAAGAAATGTGCAGAATTTTCTCAGGTACAATATATTTGATTCCTATTTCATTTTTCAATCTTTAAGCTTGTATAGGCCAAGTAGACAGCGTTTATAGACATTATTTATCTCCATTTTCAGAAACAAGCTCTTTTTGGTCATTTTGAATAGATACTATGCACTGAAGAAGAATCTGTACAAAATGAATTTTTTAAGCCTAGTGCTTTTCCACATGTTTCGCTTTGATGTTTAATCATTTCTGTTTTTCAATATTCGAAATCTCACCATTGATATTTGTTGATTATATACAGCTTAATGACTGAATATATGCATTTTATTCTCCTCTTTATTGATGAATCTCTATTTTTTACATCTTTTTATGTAGTTATCTTATATTTTAAGTTATGGTTATATGGGTTACAACTTTAATCTATCATTGGAATTTCATATATTTTTATTATATACAGGGTGCGGCAGAAAGAACCCCCGATTTGGGAAGCTAATAGAAACTAAACGAAACAAGGTAGAAAAAAATCTTTTTATACCTGAGTAGTATACATAATGCAGTCTGAAATCAACAAGTTTTAAAAATGACATCACTTAAATGGCGTCCTCCATTGGCGATACATTGATTGAGCCTTTCCCGGTAGCTTTCCATGGCCCTGCGGGTCATTTCAGGCGGAATGGCAGCAATTTCCTGAGTGATTGCCGCCTTGAGAGCTTCCAAAGTTTGAGGACCATGTTGGTATACCTTGGCTTTGAGGTGGCCCCAGAGAAAAAAATTGCATAAGTTCAAATCTGGCAAGCGCGGCGGCCACCCAATGTCACCACGCAAGGAGATGACATGGTCAGGAAACATTTCTCTCAGAATTCCTAGTGAACGACGAGATGTGTGGGCTGTTGCCCCATCTTGTTGAAACTACACATTTTCTTCTCTATATTCATCAAAAAGATCACCCTACCGAGAAATCGGGGCTCTCACAGAGGCCACATTTTCTGGCCCTGTTGCGGTCCGGGGTCAGCCTGGAGATTTCCTTTTTAATGCAGAGCTTGTTTTTCTGAAGTTAGACACCTAATTGTGAATTGTTTTCTTATCAGGAATGGGATCACGTGGACCGAAATGCTTGCTGCTTTGTTATCGACGAACCGCCATTTTGAATAAACTCCTCAACAACAAAAGCACGGTGCTCTCCCGCCCAAGCCATAGCGTGAACTGAAAACGGCATAAACGTAGCTGTCTAACGACTCATTCCCCGCTGTTCTACCCCGACCCTACCCCTAGCGCCGTAGTTCCCAAATCGGGGAGTTCTCTCTGCTGCACCCTGTGTATATATATATATATATATATATAGTTTAAACCAGCCAACCTTTTTTTAAAAATAAACTATATTCTTAACACAATATAAAAAGAATTACATAGCTATATATGCTGCATTTATTTGTACACAAAGGACACTCTTTTCTCCTAATCAGTCCTTTATTCTAAAAGAAACAAACAAGCAATAAAGACTAACAGTTTCTAACAACTGAAATGGAATAGTATGTATGATACAAATAAAGCATTCTTCTATAAGATTGTTCTGCAATCTTTGTAGCATGGCACTAAATAAAAACAGCTTGCTCACTTTGCCTACTATGCGTACTTAGCCTTCTAGCAGAGAAAAGAATCTGCAAGTGGTACAGTCTGAAAGATACCTTTTCTACACACTTTGAGGACATGTACAAGAAAACTGACCTTCCCACTTATGTAGTGACTGTAAAAATTTATTTATGAACATTCCAATCTGTATTCAATGTAGACTCAGTGAGGGAAAATTGTACAAGTGCAATGGATAAATAAAAAAATATTTTTTAAATAAATCACAGTGGGTGCTACAACTCTGCAGCACTTATACATGAGCCACTATTGCATATCTTCAGTAGTGGCTCATATATATGCTCATGTATAGTAGTGGCTCATATATATGCTCATGTATATTCACAATACCATTGTTGTAAACAAACTGTAATCCAACTAAAAGGGCTTGCAAGACCAACTAAAATGCTAAAATTCTATAGCAAGCACAAGACAGGCTGAAAGGTTGAAAATCTAAAGAATGAAAATACATCATGAAAGGCAATAATATACCAAATTTCAGCTTTCTAGCTGATCCAGTTCTTGAGTTATTCCCCCCAAAATAATACACTATGTATGGTGAACTTAGGATGAGCTGACAAAATAAGATTTAAAATTTAAAGAGTAAAAATGTACCATAAAAAAACATAACATGCCAAATTTTATGTCACTATGATTAGTGTAACATGTTTAGTTATGGCCTCAAAGATTTGAAATGACACATAGACACATATCTAAATTGGCAACTACTTCAATGCTAATATAACTTCGCATTTACTTCAATGTGCCTGACTATTGGATAAGAAAAAACTTGGCAATTAGAAATATTGCTATCATCCCCTCAGCAATATAGTCCATATAATACAAGATTTTAATAATTAATTCATCAATTTGGTTTAATTTTTGTTTATTTGGCATAGATTTACCAATTTGGTGATATTTTCATCAATTTAACCCCATTTTCAAAAAGTCAAGTTGCGATATTTCATCAAATTCATGACCAAGCATTACAGACAGACAAATGATGAAAGGCTTTTCTTATATATATATATATACAAATACCGTAGCAAACTTAAAAAATTAAGGTTACATTACAAATATGCAATTGTAAAAAGAGAGTAAATAGGAATGACAATGCAATTGTTTTTTGATACTTTTCTTTGATTTGATGATCCGAAATTTGTATTTTTTTCCATTTGCTTGAAGATTTGCTGTTTTATACTTTTATTTTGTAAGCTAGTTAGAATGTTAGGTTTTTCGAGTTACAGCTTTTCACTTTTCTTTCATTGGACCTTCAAACCTTTTTATTATATATATATATATATATATATATAAATGTCAAAAAGTACAATACGTGGAAAGAAGCCAACAGGGGTATACGAATAGGCCTGGGGGGATTGCGATCCCCAGTTGCCGATTACAAGTCGACTTTTTACTCCAGTGGAAATGCTCCCAGAGCCGGTATAAGCCTGTGGCCTTATTTCCAGGAAGCATCAAAACAAAAAATGCACCCTAGCCGAAGAAACGCGGACAATGTGGAATCACCTAAGTAATGGTTTGCAAACGAGTTTGAAGAATATGAAAATCGTAACAACCACACTTGGATGAAAGTTATAAGTGTGACACAACATGTCAAGCGAGCCATTCGAAAAGGAAAGGGAAAAAAAGCACTCATAGTCAGTAAATGCGTTGCCATCATGAATTATATATCGAAGGTGTTCATTCGAAAATTTGGGGGTATTTCGAATATTTGATCACATTTAAAATAAATAGGGTTTCAGTATTCACTACCAAATTGTATTCAAAATGCTCCATTCATTCCTGAGATATCATGTCCACAGACTTACATTACCTAAAAAATGTTTGAGTTCATGCTCTTCCATCAAAACTCAAATTTTATACCCTATTACAATATTATCCCTATACATTTATACTATGTAGGGAAAGTAAAAATGTATTATTCTAGTTTCTGAAATTCCCCCAGAAACTAGATGAGTTGACACATGTAAAACAGCTGGTTGAAGCACGGAATTATACAAGACATTTTATTTATAGCATTTTGTGTTTTCAGTATTTTTAACAAAGGGTGCACAAAATTACAACTAACGAGGGTGATTGAGCATTATTACTTATACATAGTATATAAATATCCTTATAAATTATGTATATAAGGATATTTTCTTATCAATAGCACTTCAGTTAACTTTAGATACATTTGAAGATAAGATTTTGTCCAGATTTTAATTTTAATAAAAATTTGGTTAAATTTCTAACGTTATTTTTTGCATTCTGAAAAAACCAAATTTTAATAAAATTATAAATTGTAACCTATGAAATCCTGTTTGGTTGTGCGAAATATTAAAATTGAGTCCTGTAAAACCATGTCTAAAAAGAGGTACGACGAATGGTAACAAGAAAGCAAATACTATAAACGCAAAACGAATATTTGACGCGATAAACATCGACACAACTTAGTTACATTTCTAAAGGAGTTTACAAAACGATAATCTAAAATGTAAAACCAGAATCACTGATGTAAAATGCCGTGCTTTGAATTTATAGCAGAATAGCAAACTGACTTGACATATGATGGTGTGATTAAATGACAACAGTGCATCAGAATTATCTCTATCCGAATTAAAACTTACATTTAAACTTTTACACAAATGCAGTTAATGTATGATACCATCATTAGATTTTATTTTGATAATTTAAACATATATATATATGTATAAAGTAAATTCTTTCACTTGAAATATATCTTTACAGTTAAGAATATGTTATTTTGTGACCGCAACAGGTACTGCTTTCCTCGTTGTTTATGTTTGGTTATAAATTTTCAGGTCGCATTTTGTAAATTACTAATAAATTAATTTTAATATTTACGTTTACAATTTTATTATTTGTCTTATTTTGAACAGAAACTTTAAAAGGAATGACATAACAATTGTTTATACTGTGCTTGATTGGTTGATTCAGTACTCAATCGCGTATGACTTTTACTGGTGATGTTTGTCAGATTAAGTCTTCATAATGGCAAATATTGATGAAGATAAACCTTTTGAGGCATTTAAAGTTCCTCACGATGTGTCTGAAACAGATTCTGTGAATAATGAAATGGATTGTGATCCTAAGATAGTAACGTCTGATTGTGTTGTAGAAAAAGATGATCTATTGCCTAATCCAAATATTAAAATACCTACTACCACTACTAAAAGCCGAATTGATGTACCTTTACCTTACAAAGAACCAACTTGGAGTGGTATACCACCTTCGTCTTACAGTTTTGAAATAATTAAAAATGGAACAGTTGTGGAGACTTATAGCATTAATAGCTCGTTAGTAGTTTTTGGACGATTAGACGTGTGTAACATTGTATTTGAACATCCATCTGTGTCGCGATATCATGCAATTGTTCAATATTGCCAAGGAGATGCCACACATGCTCAAGGTTTCTATTTATATGATTTGGGTAGTACTCATGGGACATTTCTTAATAAAGAGAAAATTACCCCTAAGATATATTACAAATTAAAAGTTGGCTATATATTAAAGTTTGGTGGTAGCACCAGATTACATATATTTCAAGGTCCTGAAGAGCAAGAAATTGAAGAGAAACCTAAACCATCAAAAGTAGAAGAGGAAATTTGTACTTGGGGGATCGGTGAAGATGCTGAAGAGGAGGAGGATTTGTCAGAAAACCCATTTGCTCTTTCAACCCCAAATGAAGAATTGTATTTAGAAGATCCCAAAAAGACACTACGTGGATGGTTTGAGCGAGAAGGCTACGAACTGGAATATAAGGTTGAAGAGAAAGGTTTCAAAACATTTGCATGTCGAATAGAATTGCCTATTGATACTCCCACCGGGGATTTCATGTCTATCGAAGCATCAGTGTCAGGGAAAAAGAAAGAAGCAGTTGTTGCTTGTGCTTTAGAAGCTTGCCGCACATTAGATAGACTAGGTTTACTTCGTCAATCTCATCAAGAGAGTCGTCAAAAGAAAAAGAAAAAATGGGAAGAAAATGATTATTATGATAGCGATGAAGATACTTTTTTGGACAGAACAGGTACTATTGAAAAGAAAAGAGAAATGCGGAAAAAAATAGAGAAAAAAACAGAAGCTGAAACATTTCAGACCATTGAAAGTAAATTAAAAACACTAACAGATGAGATTAATGAAATTACAAATAAGCTTTCTGTATGTGAAAAGGATATTCAACAAGAAAAACATGGCGAAGATGACACTTTAGATGCTTTTATGTCCAGTTTATCTGATACAAAGGGAATGGCTAGTGACAAAATTGAAAGGAGAAAGCTCAAATATAAATTGCTTGAAGCTGAAAAAGAAAAAGCTCATTTAGAAAAGTTATTAGAAATAGTAAGACCTACTAAATTACCACCTGCTGTTAAATATCCTGGAATGATAGGTAAGCGATTAAAAACTAAATTTCAGCCTATTCCTAGACCTAAAGAAACTGAACTACTTAAGCTAAAATTGAATGAAGATGAGGAAGAAATAGAAGAAGATAGTGATTCAGAAAGTACTAATTGCACCAAGACTTCAGAAATTGCAGAAACTTCTGTACTTCATTCTTCAAATGCAGTGAGTGTTCAAGATAAAAATAATGATGAAACTGAAACTACTAAAACTTATGGTTTAATCTTAAACATTAATAAGAAACACAAAGAAATACCTACATCCTCACAAAACCAAACTGTGATTAATGATAAAGTAAAATCTACAAATTCTAAAGAATTTAAGCCAGAAATTGAAAAAGTTAAAACTGATGACGAAAAAAAAGAGGATTATACTTTGCCAAAAAAGAGAAGAAAAGAAAATCGTAAACAGGCTGAACAAAGTTCTGATGTGTATACAACAGGAAATGCTGAGTATGCTACTTGGGTTCCACCTGTTGATCAGACAGGTGATGGTATGACACATTTAAATGCTAAGTATGGATACTGATGTGATTAATTAAATATGTCATCACGGATGAATTTTGTTTTTAAATAAATTAAGTACATTTACTTATTGTGTTATGTTTCTAGTATTTTCTATATGAATGAAGTTTGTAAATAATATTGTCATTTGCCTTTTTTATATATATATATTTAAAAGTAAATTGTTTTCATAATGATTGTAATCATTATGAAAGCATTATGTCAGCTCATCATTTCAACAAAGATTTTGTTTATATTGCAATCAGGGCTGTGGACTTATGTCATGGAGTCAGAGTCAGTAGAAATATGTTGACTCCAAATGAGATGATTCTTTTTCTGAGGACAAATTTAAATTTGAAAAATGTATGTAACCGTGTTGTACATTTTCATCTGACAACATTTTTAAAAGGGGGTCTCAAGTTTTAGCTCAGATAAATATATTTTGTAGTTTATTAATCCTAATTTTGTAGAAATGTTTATTAAAATTGTGAATAATGCTATGTTTCTGTAATTAATCAGATTTCTCTAAGATTCCCCATACATAGTGAGTAGTGTATGTATTTATAGAAAAGCATGTGATAATATAATAATAATAAAGTTTGCAATTAAAGAACAGCCTATATGTGTTGTTTATCTGAATTTTATATATTCTTTAGTTTCAACATAATATCCTGTTTCCATTAATCTTTTTTTTTATTTAATATATTTTGAGGCATATATATTTTCATAAGAATTTAGTAAAGTTTTCTTATTCAGAAATTTTATATTAATTTTATGCTCTATCAAACTAAGGAGTCAATTGGACAGTAGAAAAATAGGGGTTGAGTTTGGCATACTGACCCCACAGTCTGGTTGCCATATGAAAAGAACTTGACAATTTGTGGATGAATAAATAGTATTCTTAATTGTTAGTGAAACATTATATAAAATTTTATAGATACAATTGGAAATTTATATTTTCATTGATAACCCTGTAGCATGCTTCAGGGAAATCCAATTAATCCATGTTGAAAACTGACAGCTTAGAAACAATTCCTTACTTAAGTATGTGTCAGTTTGAATAAGCACTTGATTTTGCTTCAGATAATTTTTATATCTTTATAATTTTTCTTCATGTGACATGTTAATTCAAAAATTGAATAGAAGTTAAGATCACTAACAGCGTACAAAAGGGAAGATTTAGTAATAAATTATTTGAAATTCACATTTTCTTGAGTAAGAAATGTTCCGCAATTGTAAATACCTATTGAATTAAAATAAGTTTAAAAATGCATTAGATTCTGTGTTCTGATAAGGTTGGTGCCTTTTTTCCCGGAAAAAGATGTTTTTGCCATGACAGTGATAAAAACAATCTAAAAATATGAAAAATATATTATCTAAACACAATTATGCACATTACATAGTAATGAATTGATCATATCTAAAATAAAATATTTTTATTCATATATCACTGCTAGTATTGTTATTTAATTGAAAATGTAGTTTAAAAACAAAGCAATTTCAATATTAAAAGAAAAGTGAAGTGTTAGAAGAATCTGTTTTATCAGTAGATGTAAATTTTATATATTTATTGTTTAGAAATGAATAAGGAATCATTAAATAGTAAAGATGGGCTTGCTTTGTCTGTTTTTAAAGATTGAGTATTTACAATTTGATTTTAACTGTTCCTTCAGAATAAAAATAATTAAATAAAACATAATCACCCATAAATACAGTAGAAAGCACCATTTTCTGTTTCCTTACAACTAGAGATGTCAAGAACTCAAATAATGACAATTATCAAATTATGAACAAAGAGAAGCAAAAGCATGGCTGGGAAAAAATAGTTCAGACTTTATATCCTGTGTCATTAACTTTGAGCTGAATGAAAAGCTTTTTCCTGGTACAATGGAATAAGTGATTACAACTATCAATGCTCATGAGTGGTGGAGAAGCTTGACAAGAGCATGCCGAATTTCGAAATACTTCAGTATGTTAATCACTCACTTACAAATCTATTCTGCAATGTTGCTCTGCTGTGTTGCAATAGAAACAGATTTTCAATTTTTTTTCATTTGTACACTAAAGCCGGAACTGGCTTTTAACAGAAAATGCTTCAAAACTTGTTTTTGTTATGTAATGCTGAAACAGCAAGAAATAGGATTTTATATAGCAGGTATTGCTCAATTAGGTGAATTTTAACTATTTTTATTATATCATACAACGGTTAAAATTAATCTAATTGAGGCTTTGAGCAATATAATTTATATGTGCCTTTTTATCATTAAAATCTGAATTTAAATAAATATAATCTGTTTCTTTTATTTCAATTTCATATTATATATATACATATATATATATATATATATATATATATATATGTATATATATATATATATATATATATATATATATATATATATATAAGAAAAAAAGGTTTGAAGGTCCAATGAAAGAAAAGTGAGAAGCTGTAACACGAAAATTCAACTAACAGGCTTGCAAAATAAAAGTATAAATCAACAAATCTTCAAGCAAATGGAAAAAAATAAAAATAAATAAATAAAATAAAAATCGAATCAAGTCAATGAAAAGTATCAAAATACAAAGGTATGGAATCGAAAAAAGAATAACAAATGAAACACACACATATATATATATATATATATATATAATAACTTATGTAGATAATAACTTATGTAGATAAAGCTTCTAATAATTATGCCATCATTTGTAAAAAATATTATGTTTCTCTGTTACAGAATTACTTAAAAGATAATCAAATTTTTAAACCCATTCATAATCAGTCTATCCAAATCAAAACTAAAATGCTAAAATTATATACACAATTAAATATTAATTATAAGTTTTTTAAATTTCCTTATGTTACTTTGGTTCCTAAATTCCACAAATCACCTCTCAGTTTTAGAACAGTCACTTGTGGACATAATACCTTTACCACTACAGCTAGTAAGTACTTGCTTAACTGTTTAAATCGAATTAATGAATCTCTTAAATTCAAGAATTCAGGATATTTCATTTTGAACAATAGTTTTGATTTAGTTAATCACCTTAGCAAGTTACCACAAATTCTTGGTTTCCAAACCTTTGATTTTAAAGACCTATTTAATAATATTGTCATTAAAGATCTACATAAAGTTATTATCTCTCTTTATCATGACTATATATCTTCCAATCATGATGCTTTTAATGTCAAAAATTTTCCTATGCTCTTGCACTTTGTGTTATACAACAACTATATTGTCCAAGGTGATAAAATTTATTTACAAACATCTGGTGTACCACAAGGTGGCTGTAGTAGTAGTATACTCGCTAACTTATATCTTTATTATTATGAATGTCATTTTAACTCTAATTCATATATTGTATATAGATATGTTGACAACTTAATTTGTATTATCATTGATGATTCCTATTCCATTAATATTGATTTTTACCCGTCTAACCTAGAATTAATTCCTAATGAGCCTTGCGTTAGTCAAACTGTTAATTTTTTAGACCTAAATTTAGATACCCTCAATAATCATGTAATCACCAATCTATATGATAAAAAAGATTCTTACAACTTCACTATCATAAAGCTGCTATCATATCATTCTTGTAATTCTATTCAATTGTTTAGAAACATCACTTTAAACCAGCTATTTCGAATACACCGACTTTCTGATCCTCAGTTTCACTTTCTCCACATCAATAATCTTAAACGCATTTGTCAAAACTACCAATATCCGGAAGTATTTGTAAATAATATTATTAATAATTTCAAATATACAACGTAATAATTTTACACATGCATTATTTATCTTTGATTGGTTAACTCATTTTTGAAAATTCACCCTTTCTTATCACCTCACTTGGCCTGAGTCTAATACTGTTTACTATTTTCGAATGACTATTTTCCGCTTGTCCTGAGTCCTATACTGTTTACTATTTTCGAAAGTCTCCATACATATTATGTATCGTTCAATTGTATTCATTCCCACTCGCATTGACGAAGTAAGGTGAAATGCTCTCCCACTAGCTTTGACGAAGTGAGGTGAAATGCACAGTCACTAGTTTATCTTACACTTACATGTGGTGCTATTCTTGTAATTTCACATTACAGTTCGAGGAGGTATTGTTTTTCAGCTTTGTAAAATTCAATTGTTTTATTTTTCTTTTTCTCCTTCCACTAGCCAGTAGACAGTTCCAATGGTGTCTATAGTTAAATACTATCGCCATTGTCAGAAACTGGCTATTCTATCGGTTTTAATTCGAATTGTATGGCTGTCCTGATGAGAATGCAATTTCGAACTAACCGCCATTTTTTGTGTAGTTTCAATTGATTGTTCTCTATTCTTAATCTCTTATCTTGAGCTGATTATTATTGCCTATTCTCATTTTTGCCGAGTTTTATTTTTATTTACTTATATACTTTTAATTGTTAATTTTGAATCCTAATATTCTTCTCATCCCCCTTTCCATTGTAGTGATATGTTACTTTCTATCTTTATCCTTAGTCTTGGCTTATAGTTACTCATTTGTAACAGATATGTTAGAGATGGGTTTTTTTGTACATACAGTAGTTTATGCATAATTTTCGATTAAAATCCTTCAATTTTTATTTATATATATATATATATATATATATATTTTACATATATATATATCTTATTTGTACATGGGCTGTATGATTTTGTTAGTTAATCAAATTAGGTGTAAATTTTTTGGTTTTGAAATATTGTTAAATCATTAACTTCAGTATAAACTTGAGTAGTTTGTTTATAGCTTTTTGATTATTGTTTGAAATGAGATAAACAAAATTATTCCTTTAAACACATATTTTATACTCATATTTAATTAAATTGTTTTCAAAGTGATAAATATAGTATGCATTTTATATTAAAAAAAAAATAATAATAATACTTAATCCTTAAATCAAGGTTAAAAAATTCAAAATTATTTCTTTCTCCATTAAAGTAATTAATATAAAATAAAAATGACTTAATTATATCTCTTGTAAATAAACATGCTACATCCCTATTTTTGTCACTGGCAAAAACTTATTTTTGCTATGACAGTTTTTATTATTTTTTCTTACTGTTTTCTCAACATTCCACAAAAATTTGCCAACCCTGGCTTCTGATGGTATTTGCAGTTTCTTGTAAGTCCAAGTGTTATATGAAAAGAAATATTTTATAAAAAATATATGGAATTTCTAAAATTTCAAATAAATTAAGCAAAAAGATATTTAAAAGACAAATAAGGATATGCAGTATCTTCCCAGGAAAATCCCTGAATGTATATACTTAATTTTTATCATAACCTTCATGACTAGAATAAATTTCTGTGCACTTTACTATTCAGCAGTGTATGAATTTTATTGATATCTTTTAAAGTTCTAGATTCATCTCTGACTACACCAACTTTTAGAATATTGATCTCTGAAACATGAGGCGTATATCTGCAAATCATGAAACTGAGCCTCAGGTCATGTATATAATTAAAAAACTTCATGTGTTATATTTCAATAATTTGTCTTGTAAGTAATGAAAATATCACATTGTTACCTTTGGCACCTTGTCAATATCTGGTTCTCACCTACTATAACATTATGATTTTAATAATTTACTTTATTTCAATTATTTATAGTCATTGCAGCCTTTATCTTTTATTGACAAATTTAAGGAACAGAACATCCTTAATGTTTCCATCACAAAGTTCATCAAAATAAATCCAGCTTATACGAAATCTTTTGTTTTGTTTTAACAGATAGCTATATGTATAGAATCCATGGCGACTCATATTTTAGGAACATTTGAGGTATATCCACTGTGCTACAGTAAAATCCCTCCAATTTGAACCCCAGTGATCCAAAATTTGGGATAATCCTAACAGTTCAACAACCAAATATCATAGAGCTATTTCTCAGATAGCTGGAGATGCGAAAACGCAGTCAATTTTCAGTTAAGGAGTTTGCAGTATTTTATTGTGAATTTTCAACAACCGGTGTGCTTAGTTGCAGTGAATAATATAATTAAAAAGTACTCTTTAGAAAAATGTAAAAAAAGATAAAGCAGTACTTGCCAAACATTTTCTTTATGTGCTTACACATAGCTGAAATTATTTATTTTGCCAAAATACCTTGTAATTTTTTTTTTCGGGTGAATGACAGAAATCCAGGATGAAGCTGTGATGTCCTGTCAACTCTTTATAAACTTCATGTAGTCTTGCTATGTTGCAAAGCCACTGTATATTTTAGAGCAGCTGCCTGCCTCTTGAGTATGAAAAATCATTGCCCTTGGATCGTAAAATCCTTTTTCATCAGATCAACACAATTTCACTATCAGTTACTATAAGTTACCCATTCTGTTACTTCTAGGATCTCTTCACAACTATAAACTTCTCCTAAAAGCTCAAATACAGGTTGGTATTTCTTCAGAATTCTATCCTACAGATATTTCACACTCATTAATAATGAAAATGTCAAGCCATAATTTTTCACCATGACTTCTGAATAGAATCACATTTGATACTTTCCCGCTATGCAACTACCCAATACACAACATCTTTGATTATGATTTTCTTCAACCTCTTTAGAATTGGAAGATTTTTCTCTCGTCTTTTTCTATGATAGGCCATAAAAGTTCTTCCGTAGGTTGAAGTAAGGGGGGTCATATTTAGAGGCAGAAAACTGTTCTAATGTTACCACTGGTTGGTAAATTTGGATTCAAGAGGATGCAATGGTGAACATTGTCAATAACCAATGAAGCTTCTTCAGATAGCTCATTAGCCCCCAAGTAGCATTCCAAGGCAGTGACAAATTACTTTGAAACCACTCATTAAATAACTTTCTATTCATCTAAGCTTTTTTTTTTTCAGCAATAAAACATCTGATATGGGCAGCACATGACTTTCCCTATCTAATACAATGAATTTACTTCTTTCACAGTGAAAAAATGAATTATAAGATCCTTGGCACAAAGTTTTTAATGTTAAATTGTACATTTGACACATGTAAAACTATTTCTAAGTACCCAATAAACTTATATTTCATGCAACTCTAAATTGAAAATTATCAATATTGATAGCATCTACAAGAAGCAATTTAATCCATATTTTAAAATATTTTAATAATTCATCGATTTGGTGTCATTTTTATTAACTTAGCATCATTTTTGAAATTTTAATGATATTTTTATCAATCTGGAAACAAAATATCACCAAAATGGCGATATTTGGATAAATGAGTCGCCAAGTTCACCAAATTAAATGCCAAGCTTTACAAACAAACAGAGTAGAGCATTTCATAGTATATATAAATGACTGTTGGAGAACTGTTACGTATCAAAATACAAAACTATTGCACAAAGTATATTTTTTTGTGAATGAAATGAATTAGATTCATAAGAATGATGTTAACAAATTTATTGCATGATATTACATATGAAAAATGAACGTATGTCACAATAATCAATAGTTTTTTTTTATTTCATTTGATTTTTGATAAATTTGTTTGAAAAGTTGCAATATCTCAAGAACAGTTCATGCTAGCATTCTAAAGTTTGTGTCAATCATTTTCTAATGAAAAATTACAAAAGAAATGATTATTTACATAACTTTATTGAAGGCTTTTATTTTTTGCTGATGTTTTCAATTTCATTCAAAAATGTGGGGATTGTCTGAGCATTCGGTTGTGAATAAAATCAATAGGCTTCCAGTATTCACTAATTGTAATTTTTGTACCAAACTTTGTTCAAAATGCTCGTCGTCTACATAGACTCACGAACACGCACACATACTTATACACACACACACACGTAACACAGAAATCACCTCAAAAACTGTCACTTTGAATTCAGGGATACTTGAAACATGCCCTTCGTTTAAAAACTCAATTTTCCCTATAATGTATAGGGAATTTGACACACTAAATAGTGTTACTATATAGGGATCTGTCATTTAGCCATTTTCAGTTTGACTGACATAGTTTCGGGCTTATTTGGTGTTTAGGTCCAGACTGAAGCACTGAAGAAATATATATCCAAATGATTTTCGAAACGTGCTCATATATACTGTATTTTACATTGTGAATCAGTCCTTTATTGATTGTGTACAAAGTCACATACTTTACTGAAAAAAATATTGACACATTCTATATTTTTTGGTCACATGATCAGATAGCTGGTAAAGTCTATTTTTGGTGAAATATTTTTTCGATTTTTATATTACTAAGTCTGTACTCTGTACCCATTAAAAGAGTTTTAATAAGTTCTACAACTTTGTTTAAGACAGACTTTCTAAGATGCATTGAAGGATAGGTATTGATATTTATTATATTCATAAATATAATAAATATCAAGACATTCAGCAAAATAAATAAATATAAAAACAAAAAATATATATAGAATAATTTATTTAATTTCAATCTGAAATTATCAGGAGGATTGTTGTCTTATTACTGAGTATTTTATTTGTTTGAAAATATAATTTCTATTTTTTTTGTTGTATATTTATGTTCATATGTAATATATTTTTTCATCCCCATGCTGGAATGACATCTGATGAAATGGATATTCCTCGTCTAATACAAGTACATCGGAGGGACCAAAGGCCTGCACAGTAACCACCAATCCTTCTTTGTTGCTGACAAAGGCGGTTGCAAGCTGACCAATTTGTAGGGCACATATTTCTTTTAACAGGAGGTAGCAGTTCCACTGGAACAGCTGTAAATAAAAGAACTTGAATTTTAAAATTTTCTTTGTTAAAGGTAAAGTGTTCTTAAAAATGACTTACATTCAGGAATTTTTAGCTCTATATGGAGAAACTACTTTCTTGAGACCCCATCACATACTGACTGACCCTATAAGTCAAATTTCAAACCCTATAGCCACAATGTTAATTTAACCACAATGGTTACTATACCTTAGTTAAACAATTGGCGATTTATAAAACATAGTTGCTCATTTTATCTCTAGATGGCGCCACCACAAAATAACCCAAAATTAGGAAAGATGCCTTTTTTGAAAATTAATTTGATATATTTACTAACTATAAAGAGTGTTCTAATTGTATTAGAAGATTTAGAAAAGCGTATTTTATAAGCAAAGTAAATTTCAGATTTTCATATTCAGTATTTTTTTATTACTGCTCATTTTTATAAAATTGCAATATGTTAGACTAGCATTATATCCGTTCTTCATACGAAATATACAATATAAAGAAACTTAAAATTCACAATCGTGCAAATTCCTATAATATTATAAATGACATTGTTATTAAAAACGTTCTATTAAAATATTTAAATTAATGTTCCCAAAAAGAAGTTTAAGAATCTCTGTTCTGGCTATACAAAATTATTTTCACAGGCAGATATGAAGAATAAAGCATCCTGGTCCAATTTGTAAACAAATTTACAAAAAATATTGAATTGAATCAATATATGCCAAGATGAAAGTGCTAAAATTGTATTAGAAGATACACCTATACTACTTACATTCTGGTAGATTAGAAGACCTGTACTACAATATATGAGTTTGAAAAATCTTTGCCAAAATAAAACAGATGATGTAAGAAATTGAAAATACCAATAATCCCCTTAAAAAATCCGAAAATACCAATAATCCTCTTAGTCCGAAAGCTATAATCCAGTCAAAATGGCAATTTTGATAAAATCTATTTTATATACATTTCTTTATTATTTAAATCCGAAAAGATGTGATAAAAATTGTCTGCTGTATAAACACATTAGATTAAATTTCGTTGCTAAGCAACTTAATATAATTTTTATTAAAATAAATTGGCGGAAAAAATATTGTCTGCATAATGCTATCTCTATGAAAGGCTTAATAGTGCGTTTTTATTAATATCTCAACAACCTTTGGTGCCAGAAACTTGAAACATAGACTAAATTTTAAGTGAGACTAATCCAAAACTATCCACAAAATTTCATTAAATTTGGTGTAGCCGTTCTCCCATGATGATGACATATATACATAGATAGATTTTCAATATTATTTATATAGATATCTGCACTTGCCTGGACATGGCCTCAGAAGAGGCTGGGCCAGGACGAACTCCGTTGTACAAATTTTAAGCAGGCTGCTTCTGGACGGGATTTTATTTACAATTTTTTAGTTAGCTGAAGTCAAAATAATTTTCATATCAAAATTTTAGTTTAACTGTATAAGGTAAATTATTTCCTGGTGAACTACATATGAACATAAAATATTAGAATAAAAAATTCTTTTTTGCACTTTTATCTGCTCATGCTGTTTATACGAAATATGTCTGACTTCTAAAATTCTACTCATACTTTTTTATTGTAATATAATTATATTATCAAATATATATAATTATAATAAATATTCTGTATCCTCATAGAGCCTCTCATTAGCTTATACTTTCTAAGTTTATATTTCTTCAATTCAAAATCAGCCACTTTTATTTATTCCAAAATTTTAAAATATTTAGTATGCTTTGCAAATTAATTATTATCACTAAATATGCCAACTTTCCAACTATAAATGAACATTTTTCATTAACAGCTTAATAATAAAAAATGTATAATTTTATTTTTTATTTTCTTCTTATGCTCTTCTTATCAAGTTATAATAATTACCTAGATTCAGCGAGAAGAAGCTGAAGATCTTTAAGTTGTAACTGAGCAAAATATTCAAAAGCTACAACAAAATTGGGAACATATTAAAAGCTTAACAACTGAGTTAAAAACTGCAAAAATAAAGAAAATGCTCAAATGCAGGTCAAGTTATCTGGCAAACAAGAGTCTAAAGAAAGCTCTTGGTAAAAGTAATTTTGCTGAAGTTAACACACCACAGACTTAAAGGTGTTATAAAAAATAAAGTAAAAGCGAACAAAACAATTGTTAATTTTCTTGAAAAGCAATTTGAGAAGAAGAAAGATACTATGATTATAAGTTTCTTTAACCAAAAGACTGGAATAGATTATTAAGATATAAGATTTTACTTTTCTGTAAAATTGTTGCAGCTTATAAGTCTTTTGTATGCAGGCTTTTTGTATATAGTCACTTTCTTTCTTTTATTTTAAAGTTCTGCAATTTTCCATTTTTGCTTTCCCTGCAATACATGGTAATGTATAGGGAAAGTATTGGAATCATGCCGAAAATCACACCTCGAGTTTTCGACGGATCTACACGTTTCGAGACCTCTAGAATACGAAAAAACCATTTTTAACGTGACGTGTGTGTGTGTGTGTGTCTGTCTGTCTGTCTGTGCAATGTATGTATCCACTCTAACTCAAAAACTAATGGACCAAATTTCATAAAATTTGGTAGGTAAGTCACTTGGGTATGACCGGGGCCGGCGGGATTTCTTCTTATCGGGCCTAGATGCAGGTTTCGTGACGTCACAACTTACATCCCATCCACGGCGTTTACACTTTGCTCTAGTTCTTAATCAGCGTCAATTATGGAGTCGATATTTTAGAGTGATAGAAGTTGGTTGAAGTAAAAATGTTTTAATTGAATAAATATAACGAAAACAAATTATATATATAAAGAAGGAATATAAATAAGATTGTAAAGTAAAAAAAAACTGAATATTTCCGTAGTTATGAGGTTTTTTTTTTCTTTTCTTCTAAAAGATTCAATGCCAGGTTTCAACCTTTTGAATTTTATTTTTTCATAAAATTCATTTACTTGAGAAATCTGGCTTTTGTTCTTAAATAACCTAATGCACAGAAACACATTATGACCTCTTATATATATATAATAATGCTTTTGGGCATAGTTAATTAAATTTTTAATTACATAGTTCTCCTAAAACATTTTTGTAATAAGGTCTTTCAAAAGTTTTAACTGTCAGATTTACATAACATATATCCTAATATACATACATACTTAATAATAATATTTAATAATTAATATACTATTAATAATTATTGAATACTATTAATTAATATAATATGAATACTTATTTAATAGTAATATACATACATACTTAATAATATATATATACTTAATAATATGCATACATAATAATAATATGCATACATACTTAATAATGATATACATACATAATAATACAGACATTAGATTTATATTTTAAGCGTCAATAAGTGATCACGCACATTATGAGCGACTATTTCGGAAGTTACATTTGTAATTGATAGCAGGGTTGTGATATAAACATATTTATTTTTTGTTATTGTGCACTTTCAGTTTAAATGGAAATCCCTGGTTTGGTAAAATGAAATGTAGAGATTAGCGTGAATGACAGGAAAAGACAGTAGTCTCAAATAGTAATAATTTTTAAAAAACTAAAAAATCGCTTTCGGGTGATACGCTTTTTTACAACAGAAATAATTTAATAAATTGAATAAATCGGTTAAATATCAAATGTAATACTGTATTACAATGACAAACTATTTTACTAAACTTATTTTAATAGCTTAAATCTTACCTGTTTTTTTTTCAACGAAAATAATTTTAGACGTTACTTATTGACAGACAATTTTCACCCGTGATGTGAAGTTTTGAAAATTCTACTTTTAACACTTTAAGGTTGCTGAGTGTTGTCATCTGCATTTTAATGAAACAATAATAAGCTAAATAATCCACGAAAAGTTTTCGTAGCCAATATGAATTTCAGTTTTTCCAAACAAAAATTATGAAATTCAGATTTTTTTTTTTTTTTTTGTAATTACAAAAATGCATGTAAAAAAAACACACCAATGATTTGTGTATTTCACATTTTTATATTTAATACACATGTGCATAAAATAAATAAAACCATCGGTTTCCAGTCTCTTTGGAGGTCAGATGATTGAAAGAATAAAGTTACATTATTCATTAATTGAAAGTACTGTAGCAAATTCTCAATTTTAATCTTGCCTTTTGCTACGACAATATGACAATTGCCCATAGACCATTTACAAATTGCAGATCAATGATTCCTTTTTGACTCACTAATAAAAAATCAAAACACGTACACAAAAAGAACAAGATAACGTAAAAATTGTATTTACATGAAATTTTCTGCACATTTACTTTTTTAATTACTTACACCAAAAAATTTGAGGGTGTATAATCCATGAAATTTTTTTTTTTTTTTTTTTTGGGGGGGGGGGGGGGTACCAAAAATTTTAGGGGGGTGCAACAGCAATCCGCAAAAATTTAGCATAGGCCCGATAAAGAGCAGAACTAATCCCGCCGGCCCCGGTATGACCCTGGTGCTGATTAGTTTTTGGTACGATTCGTAAAAACAGAACCCGCCTTTTTTTGCGAAATGGCCCTTAAAAATTTCATGTGTCCACTCTAGCTAAAATACTAATTAACCAAATTTCACAAAATTTGGTAGATAAGTTACTTGTACGATACTCTGGCGCTGATCAGATTTTGGTATTAATCGAAAAAGAACAACCTGCCTTTTTTACGAAATGGCCCTCAAAAATCGCCAAAATCTAAAAAAAAAGCTACGTATGTTCAAATATACCAATTAAATGCTTGTTTTATACGTAATTTTAGATGAGGAAAAGAATAAGAACAACTCTATTACTCTAGAACTAACCGTTCTTGAGATATTTGAGATTTTTCTGAGATTGAGATTTTTTTTTTTTGGAAAAATATTTAATTACCAAATGAAAACAGAAATTCAATTAAAAATGCAAATTTAGTGTTATTTTGCGCAATTAAATTCAATTTAATGTAATATTAAAGAAATAGAGAAAAAATGAATTTGAGTCTGCAGGGAAAGTCATGTGCTGCACACATCAAATTTTTTTCTTTCCCTGCAATACATGGTAATGTATAGGGAAAGTATTGGAATCATGCCAAAAATCGCAACTCGAGTTTTCGACGGATCTACACGTTTCAAGACCTCTAGAATACAAAAAAACTATTTTTAGCGTGACGTCTGTGTGTGTGTCTGTGTGTGTATCTGTCTGTCTGTGCAATGTATGTATCCACTCTAACTAAAAAACTAATGGACCGAATTTCATAAAATTTGGTATGTAAGTCACTTGGGTGAGACCCTGGTGCTGATTAGTTTTTGGTAGGATTCGTAAAAACAGAACCCGCCTTTTTTTTTGCGAAATGCCCTTAAAAATTTCATGTATCCACTCTAGCTAAAATACTAATTGACCAAATTTCATAAAATTTGGTAGATAAGTTACTTGTAGGATGCTCTGGTGCTGATTAGATTTTGGTACAATTCGGAAAAGAACAACCTGCCTTTTTTTACGAAATGGTCCGCAAAAATTTCATTTATCCACCCTAGCTAAAATACTAATTGACCAAATTTCACAAAGTTTGGTAGATAAGTTACTTGTGGTACACTTTGGTGCTGATTAGATTTTGATACGATTCGGAAAAGAATAACCTGCCTTTTTTTTACGAAATGGCCCGCAAAAAGCGCCAAAATCTTAAAAAAAAAAAAAAAAAAAAAACTATTTATGCTAAAATGTATCAATTAAATTCTTGTTTTAAAACCAACTTTTGACGAGAAAAATAATATAACGCACTCTATTATACTTTAGGACTAACCGTTCTCAAGATATTTGAGATTTCTTGCATTTTTGTTACGCCGCTATCGAAAAAAATGTCCAATTACCAAAAAAAAAAAAAAAAAATTAATTAAAAGTGCAAATTTAGTGTTATTTGGTGCAATCAAACTCAATCTAATGAATTATTAAAGAAATAAAGAAAATATGAATTTGAGTCTGCAGGGAAAGTCGTGTGCTGCCCACATCAGATTTTTACTTTCCCTGCAATACATAGTAATGTATAGGCAAAGTATTGGAATCATGTCGAAAATCGCAACTCGAGTTTTCGACAGATCTACACGTTTCGAGACCTCTAGAATACGAAAGAACTATTTTTAGCGTGACGTCTGTGTGTGTGTGTCTGTCTGTCTGTCTCTCTGTGTGTCTGTGCAATGTATGTATCCACTCTAACTCAAAAACTAATGGACCGAATTTCATAAAATTTGGTTGATAAGACCCTTGGGTGTGACCCTAGTGCTGATTAGTTTTTAGTACAATTCGGAAAAAAAGAACCCGCTTTTTTTTGCGAAATGGCCCGCAAAAATCTCATGTATTCACTCTAGCTGAAATACAATTTGACCAAATTTCACAACATTTGGTAGATAAATCGCATGTGTGATACTCTGGTGCTGATTAGATTTTGGTACGATTCGGAAAAAACAACCTGCCTTTTTTTACGAAATGGTCTGCAAAAATAGCCAATATCTAAAAAAAAGACTACGTATGTTCAAATGTATCCATTAAGTGGCTTTATACGTAAATTTTGATGAGGAAAAGCATAAGAACAACTCTATTACTCTAGGACTAACCGTTCTCGAGATGTGAGATTTTTCGCATTTTTTTATGCCGCCTTTGAAAAAATGTCCAATTACCAAATAAAAGTAGAAATTGAATTAAAAATGCAAATTTAGTGTCATTTTGTGCAATTAAACTCAATTTAATGAGTTCTTAAAGAAATAAAGAAAAATTGAATTTGAGTCTGCTGGGAAAGTCCTGTGCTGCCGACATCAGACTTTTATTTTTGTTTAAACTTTGATATTAGATAATTAAATGCTCCGAACTTTTTGAACAGAAATTGTGAATATGAGCAATTTAAATCAGACTTTCTGCAAACATATGCCTGAAGTACTTGCTGAGTATATCATGAGATAATTGTATGTGCATCATATGTAATAAAACCAAAGACATAGTGTTAAATAAATAATTATGGGCAATACTGCATTTCTTTTTTTTAGCAGTACAAAGCACTGCAGTACTATAGTGATTGTCTTAACAAATCAACTATAACTGTAAGCGGCTGTAGTTGAATCTTTGGATATCCATAAAATTTTTTGTTGCAAAGCGTTCTGGTCAGTTGTGAAGAAAGAACAACACATATTTTAATGTGTAAATTACAAATGTTAAACATGTCCCAAACTCATATTTTCATTCCAACCCAGCTATGTATTGAAAATGAGTTGTATATTTATTCAGACTTGAATATTTATTTTAAGCTATCTTTAATGGATTATTTCATAAATGGTGTTGAGGTTTACAGTTTGCTTAAAGTTAAATGTTTTGTTTCTACAAATGTTAGAAATCTCGAAAATAATAACTTACATCAAAGGTACCCCAGAACTAACGTTAACCATTTTTCTGAAGAGTTGTATTGGAGTAAGTACATAAATTTTAATGATTTCTCTATAATGTATGCCCCCCCCCCCACACACACACACACTATTTTTTTAATAGTCATGAGCAGCCTAATTTTGAAAAAAAAAAAAATTGTAACTTGAAAGTAATCTACATTTAGAATTATTTATAATTCAACTTCAAATATGTATTATATAATGTTTGCTTTACAAATGATTTCAATGAGGCTCTTGGTAAATGTGATTTACTAATATTTTGTCAGAAGTAATTTAAAAATAAAAAATCTGATGTGGGCAACACATGACTTTCCTTATATAATGCAATGAATTTACTACTTTTACAGTAAAAAAATAGGATTTTTTTATAATAGATATATTTTTTCTAAGATATTGAATTTTTCTCAATTAGTCGCCATTTTCATTGATTTAGCGTTATTTTTATCCATTTGGCGAGATTTTTGTTAATTTGGCAACATATTAAAAAGTCGCCAAGTTGGCAACATTCCACCAAATTCGTCGCCAAAATATCGCCAAGCGTTATGGACAAAGAAATAAATTATTCTTACAGCAGATAAATGACTATTGGCGTTCAAATTCTAAAGTATTACTAAGTATCTTTTTTCATGAATGGAATGAGCTAGTTCCACGAGAATGATGTCACCCAATTTATCGCATGGTATTACATATGAAAAGTGAACATGTTTCTCAATAGGAAATGGTTTTTTTTATTTTATATGACTTTTTGATAATTTTTTTTAAAAATGTGCAATATCTCGAGAACGGTTCATGTTATAGTTCTAAAATTTATATCAATCGTTTTCTAATGAAAAATTACATAAGAAAAGTCTATTTGCGTAACTTTATTAGCAGTTTTGATTTTTTGACGATTTTTTCAAAATTTCACTCAAAAATTAAAGGGGGTTCTGAACATTCGTTTGCGTATAAAAACAATAGGCTTCCAGTGTTTACGGATTGTGAATTTTGTACCAAATTTCGTTCGAATCGCTCCATTCGTTCGTCAGTTATCGTCTCCACAGTCTCAGTGACACACACACACACACAGACATCACTTTAAAAATGTTTGATTCGTGATCAGGGATGCTTGAAACGTGCCCTCCCGTCGAAAACTCGAATTCGAATTTTCGACCCCGTCACAATACTTTCCTTATACATTATGCATATTAGGAAAGTAATATTGGTATGTATATATTGATTCCTTGTATATTGGTATATATATATTTGGTTCCTTTCTGGTCCCTTTTTGTTTATAAATGGTCTTTTTAAAACCCTTTTACCCTATTTTAAAAACAGAAATGTGTTGGAAGGCCATCTTTATATATTTTTACTTTCCTTATATACATAATGTATAAGGAAAGTATTGTGACGGGGTCGAAAATTCGAATTCGAGTTTTCGACGGGAGAGCACGTTTCAAGCATCCCTGATCACAAATCAAGCATTTTTTAGGTGTGTGTGTGTGTGTGTGTCAGTGAGTCTGTGGAGACGATATCTCACGAAAGAAGTGAGCGATTCGAATGAAATTTGGTACAAAAATCACAATCCGTAAATACTGGAAGCCTATTGTTTTTAAACGTAATCGAATGTTCAGAACCCCCCTAAATTTTCGAGTGAAATTTTAAAAAAAAATCATCAAAAAATCAAAACGTTTAATAAAGTTACGCAAATAGACATTTCTTAAGTAATTTTTCCTTAGAAAACGATTGACATAAACTTTAGAACGCTATCATGATCCATTCTCGAGATATTGCACATTTTAAAAATAAATTTATCAAAAAATTCTATAAATTAAAAAAAATATATTAACTGTTGATAAACTTGTTCACTTTTCATGTATAATATCATGCGCTAAATTTGGTGATCTCATTCTCGTAGATCTAACTCGTTCCATTCATGAGAAAAGATACTTTGAGTAATACTTTTGTATTTGAACACCAATAGTCCTTTATTTACTATAAGAATAACTTATTTCTCCGTCCATAACGCTTGGCGAGATTTTGGCGACTTTTTTAAATGTTGCCATATTAACGAAAATCTCTCCAAATGAATAAAAATAACGGCTAAATCAATGAAAATGACGACTAATTAACGAAAATTCAATATCTTAGAAAGAATATAAGTATCTGCTATAAGAAAAACCTATTACTTTCCTTTTATACATAATGTATAAGGAAAGTATTGTGACGGGGTGGAAAATTCGAATTCGAGTTTTCGACGGGAGAGCACGTTTCAAGCATCCCTGATCACGAATAAAACATTTTTGAAGTGATTATGTGTGTGCGTGCGTGCGTGGGTGGATGGGTGGATGGGTGGAGACGATAACTGACGAACGAATGGACCGATTCGAACGAAATTTGGTACAAAAATCACAATCCATAAACACTGGAAGCCTATAGTTTTTATACGCAATCGAATGTTCAGAAATCCCCCTAAATTTTCGAGTGAAATTTTGAAAAAATCGTCAAAAAATCAAAACCGCTAATAAAGTTACGCAAATAGACATTTCTTATGTAATTTTTCATTAGAAAACGATTGACATAAATTTTAGAACGCTAATATGAACCGTTCTCGAGATGTTGCGCATTTTACAAAAAAATTATCAAAAAGTTATATAATATAAAAAAAAATATTTCCTATTGAGAAACACATTCACTTTTCATATGTAATACCATGCGATAAATTGGGTGACATCATTCTCGTGGATCTAGCTCGTTCCATTCATGTGAAAATATATTCTTTGAGTAATACTTTTGTATTTGAACGCCAGTAGCCATTTATCTGCTGTAAGAACAACTTATTTCTCCGTCCATAACGCTTAGCGAGATTTTGGCGACGAATTTAGTGGAATGTCGCCAACTTGGCGACATTTTAAATTGTTGCCAAATTAACAAAAATCTCGCCACATTGATGAAAATGACGCTAAATCAATGAAAATGACGACTAATTGAAGAAAATTCAATATCTTGGAAAGAATATAAGTATCTACTATAAGAATAACATTTTTTTAACTGTAAAAGTAGTAAATTCATTGCATTATATATGGAAAGTCACTTGTTGCCCACATCAGTTTTTTTTTTTTTTTACTGTAAAAGTAGTAAATTCTTTGCATTACATAAGGAAAATCATGTATTGCCTACATCAGATTTTTGTGTTTGGGATCTCAATTTAATTGTCCGTCGTTGCAAATGAAAATATTTGAAAATTAGTAGAAGTCATGTAGTAAAGTACATAAACAAAAATCATAGACATATTTCGGACTCAGCTGTTTGTTATATCCCGCAGTTGTGACAGCCTGAATTTAGATCTGCTGGATAGGACAGTATTCTAACAGTGGTTTATTTTATTTTATTTTATTTTTTTGTTTGTGTGTGTGCATAAGTTGCCACACAAAAGGCTATAAGTATTTAATTGACCAGAGCCCATCCTGCAAAATAGATGTTTCAAGGAAAACTTTTGACCATAAGTGGAAATTCTTAGTGAACCACCCACTCCTCCAAAATTTCATGCTGAATCGGTATCAGTTATCATCTTAGCTCTATTTTAGTCAATCTTGAAAAATAGATGTTCCATGGAAAATAAAAATTTTTGAATTGGAAATGGAAAAATAACCAGATGTATACAGGGTGTCCCAAAAAAATTGAATTCTTTACCTGTTGGAGATAAGTGGGTAATGTAAATTGCAAAAATGTCGAAAGTAAGGTAGGAAATAAGACTGCGTTAATGAAATAGTCCTCCCATTAATTTTCAAAAAGTTACACTTTTTTAATTTTTATATGACCCCCTTAGACAAATTTGGTCAATCAGAAAATTTTTATTTTTAATGCAACAAGATGATGAAAAAAACGCATATCTGTATATTTAAAATTGAGCGAGTTATATTTAATTGAAAATAGAGCATTGGGAATGGGAACCATATATCAAATTAGAAATGCAAATTTGTGACATATCACAAAAAAGATAAAACTGGATGATAATACATAGGATACCCAACCGCGTAGTGAGTACCACTGCTTTATATGATCTATGTCTGTGTAATTCTTTATTAAGATGCATTTGTGATAAAAAAATTTTGACACGTATTAACGTATTTTTGATCTAAACAATTTAAATTGTCAATTTGTTTAAGATCCCTATTTTCTCTGATGAAATAGCCTTTCACATGGTACCGTAAAATAGCATAAGTCAGATTTTGTCCTTTATCACAATTCAGTTGATTTTTTTTAAAGATGCAGATATTCGTTTTTTTCTTTAAGGATCTTGTTGCATTAAAAATAAAAATTTTCTGATTGACCAAATTTGTCTAAGAGGGTCGTATAAAAATTTAAAAAGTGTAAGTTTTTGAAAATTAATGAAAGGACTACTTCATTAACGTAGTCTTATTTCCTACCTTACTTTAAACATTTTTGCAATTTGCACTGCCCACTTATCTCCAACAGGTAAAGAATTAAAGCGCGTTTCAATCTTTTTGGGACACCCTGTATATCCTCCTAATTCCCCCGGTGTTTGGTACCGAATCCATATCTATCATCATTTAAACTCTATCTAGAAGTAGATCTTGAAATAGATGCTACAAAAAATTGTTTTTGGTACAAACAATGGTATTAAAGCATTTTTGCCCCCAATTATGTATCCCTTCAACTAGTATTAGTTGAAGGCAAAAATTAAATTTTAACAAACCCAAAGTCAAAGACGAATCCATCTTTTTGATTTTAGGTTTATTGGTAGAACGTATTCTGGAAACTGTTGTGTGCTGTATTTTAACTTAATTTGTGCCACCTATTGCACAAAGAATTTTTGTTTTTTGATAGTATTAGTCTTCTGTATCATTTTTAATTGTAGACAGTGGAAATAGATATGAACATAAAATCTGATAATCAACTTAATCACCCATAGATGGCAGCACTAAACTTATCAGTGCTGCTCTTTTCCAATTTAAAAAATCTAGTCTTCCCGAAATTTTAGTAAAAGTATGCATTCTTAGTAATGATCACACGGTTATTGTATTTTCTATCCCCGGTAAACCAAACATGTTATTTTATAATGTCTTTCAAATTCAAGGACCCACGAGGAGCCATATGAATCAAATAGACACGGAACAAAATATATGGTTCATACCCATGTAGCACAAATAATTAATTCTTACGTATCAAGCATACGTAATCTTTACGTGTCAGGCCATACGTAATTATTACGCAAAAACGGTATGTTAGAATACGGTATACCAACCGTTATAAAAAAGGTTATTATTACGTATCCTTATACGTTATTATTACGTATCCTTATACGTTATTATTAAGTATATTCACATACGTTAATATAACGTATCCACATACGTGTTTATTTCGTATCCACATACGTTATTATTACGTACATCCACATATGTTATTATACGTATATCCACATACGTTATTATTACGTATCTACATATGTGTTTATTACGTATCCACATACGTTATTATTACGTATATTCACATACGTTATTATTACGTATCCAGATACACGTTTATTACGTATCACATACGTGTATATTTATGCCTATAGGCATAGATTTCGGAGTTGGGTTTCTCTAACATTTATCAAGAGCCCTTTTCCATATTTAATTTTTCCTCTCTTCCCCTTCTCTCAAGTAAAAGATTGGGTGGATGGACCCCCTCACTCGAGTGATATCCCCCCTATAGGCGACCCTGCTGTATGTGTATGTACTTCTGAGCCATTGTTCAATATGAAAATACATTCATACGTATTTTTCCTTTCTTTTCTACAACAGACACCTCACTTGCTATTGAATAAACTTATTTCTGCATTTCTACTTTTATTTCTTTAATATTTTTCATTCAAAATTTATTTTTCTTTTTGCAGAGTAATTATGCCCCCACCCCCCACGCTAACATTTGTGGTTGACACATTTAATTTTTCAACATTTGTAGTTGATCCGTCTTTCCTAATTTCAAACAAATTTCTAATTTATTTTCTTATCAGACCCCACTTTCTTACCTCCCCCCCCCCTTTTGATTTTTCTTACCCTTTCATCGCTTTACCTCTAATGGGCTTGTGATCAAATCCACTCCTAATGGTTTAAGTATGAATATTGGCAATATATATATAAATCATGATATTTACTTTCTTATACAAAGTATAGAGAAAGTGTTGCTTACACGAAAATTTACAATTTCGAGATTTTGATGCCAATATATGTTTTGGACCTCCTGAACACGATTTAACTATTTCTAGAGTGATGTCTAGTCTGTCGGTGATCGATTTCTTGTGTACACGATTGCTGCCACAAATATTAAGGGATTTTCACGAAACTTTATATCCGGCTTTGCTATCAAAAAAAGTAGAACTGGATAGAATTACCGTAAATTCGAGAGAAAACTTCGAAATTTTATATTTTCCGAACATATGGCAGCATAGGACAAAATTTGACGCAATCATACACAAAAAGGGTTATTTAAGGTTCATTGACCACGGAACTTTATAGTTTCAATCACTGTATTGAAAAATAACCGAGATATAATTTTTGTGCCAGTGACGTCATTAGTCCCCTCCGGGGAAGGAGGGGAGTTAACCCACGGGAGGTACATTGTCAACATTGATATCGATCGAAAGATTTTTTTTTTTTTTTCGTTTTCAAGCTTTTTAAAATGACGGGAAACATGTTGTAATTGTGATCATTTGGATACAGATTTTAATGATACGAAAAAAATATATGCTATTTAAAATTAATTCTGATATGAGAAATTCGAGTGGAGTCTCACTCCAGTTAATTTTGAAGGCCCAATTAACTAGAGATTATTATTTAAAACCTTCAACTAAAAATCAGTCTGCTAAACGATTCTCTGAGGTAAGGAGCAATTTCAACGTTATTGGGAAGGTCTAAAAGTGTATTTATTGGCAAGGAAATTTGCAGAAAAAATTTTCTTAATTTTCTTCCGTTTAGTTGGCGTTTATTATTATTATTGTTATTATTATTTTGGCCCATTTTTCTTTGTTTTGATCAGTAAGTTTGTCTGCAATTGATGTTGGTAAGTTTGTAATTTATTTTGCTTATAATTTTTTTTGTTATTCTCTACTATTGTTGGGTGTTTTCTTCTTCGACCCAGAGTCCGACTTAGCAGAAAGGTATAAGGTAGGTGGTGAGTGTCTTGTATTCATGAATTATTTATATTTCGGATACTTTATATCAATCGTTATTTTCTAAATTTGAATAAATGCTGACGATCGGGATTGGGGCGCTTTTAACACCTCCTTCGTGTTTGCAGGTTTTCTTCCCGGAGTTATTTTATGTTAACCTAGTTTCTATTTATATGACATAACATTTAGCTATATTTATATAGGGCAAATAGAAAACTTACCAGCCACTAAAATTTCATTCGCCCCCAGGCCTAAAAGTCCTGAAAGAAGCACTGCCTCTCGGGTACGATCCCCTCCCCTCCCCCGGAGACATTTTGTGTTAACCTAGTTTCGATTTATGTGACAGCATTTAGATATATTTATATAGGGAAAATAGAAAACTCGCCCCCTTCCCCTAAACTTTCATTCGCCCCTCCGGCCAAAAAGTCCCGAAAAAGCACTGCCGGGTGCAAACGTCACCCCCGGAGGTAAGGCTCCTCTATATAGTAGAGGAGCTCTACCCGGAGAAGAGTTGAAAAGAGTAGTAGAGGAGCTCTACCCGGAGGTGACGGTGCAAAGCCCTCCCGCCCCCGGAGACATTTTATGTTAACCTAGTTTCAGTTTATGTGACAGTATATGGATATATTTATATAGGGCAAATAGAAAACTTGCTCCCCCACCCCCAAGGCCCACAATGTGTATGAGCGGCCCTGTCGCAGTTGTTAGCTCTCGGTCAAAATAACTTTCGTGTGCCTAAAAATAACACTTGAGCGCCAAAACAATTTAATATAATTCAATCCAAGCAGTCAAGCAGCGCAAGCAAGCATCAGCCAAAGAAATGTCATGTTAAATTTATCAAGAAAATTTTCTATTTACAACAAAGCAGCTCGGTTTCTTCATCCCACAACTACTGGGTCCATATATTGGCTTTTTCAAACTACTGAATATAGTACAGAGAAAGTATTGTTTGAAAAATTTCGATTACGAGATTTTGATGTTAACATATTTTTTAGGACATCCTGAACACGTTTTGATTATTTTAGAGTAATGTCCATCTGTCTGTGATCAATTTTTTATGTACACGATAACTGCCATAAATATTATTAATTTTTCTTTTCATTTTATTTACAGTGTAGGAAGTGCAACAAAGAGTAGTGTGTTTCTTTCAAGACCTTCGGGGGGGGGGGGCAATGAAACTTTAGGGACGCAAGTTTTCTACTTGTCCTATATAAATATATCTAAATGCTGTCACATAAATAGAAGCTAGGTTAACATAAAATATTTCCGGGGGGGGGGGGGAGGCGAAGCCCCCGGAAGGTATGTCTGAAAGAAACACTGAGTTTTGAAGCATTAAGTCAAATGGCGCTTAGCATATGCATATTATAAATTAATATAAATATTGATAAGTATACTGAACTTACCCAACAGTAAAAAACTGTAGAATACTGCTATACGTTCAGATTTCATTCTAAACAAAGTATGGAAAGTGAATATTTACAGATGAAAATGAAATGAGAAAGCGTGCCGTAAGCACATAATTTAAATGTTTCAATGATGTTGAAATCAGTCAAACACCAGTTATCAATATTTGCATGCAAGTGTTTTAATAAAAATACAAAAGAATGCCATTTGTCTGCCTTTAATAACTTTCCTGATGGCTTCACGCGTTTCATTATGCAAATAAACTAATTGAATACTGTAACTGTATTCGTGGAATGCATTCTGCAAAATACGGTTAAAATATTATAACTTAATATATTATAAAACATTTGAAACTTCCTAAAAGAAAGCAGACATATGAGAATTAGGTTACTATAATTGTTTCGAGAGCGTTTTTAACACTTTACAACAAAGTTGAAAAGTGTTTATGACTTTGTTCATTCTGTCTGTCTGTCTGTCCGTTAGCACGATAACTGCCGTAAAAATAACTTGATCAAAATGAAATTTTAGTATGTTGTTCAGACGGTCTGTAGGACCTATGGGAATATAAATGAATAATATCACCCAATTAGTTTTGGATTGAACCCCGGTTGAAAAAATGAAATACATTGAACCCTATGGGACCTAATTTTTCAAACATTTTTTAAGCAGATTTAAAATTCACAAATTGCTTCGAAAATTTTGGATAATATTCGAATTATTCCATAAAATATATAAAATAAATTTCAGCAAAATATATTCGGTAGTTTTTTAAATAAAAATTTAAATAATAATTACCCCTTTTATATGAAGCGATCACTTGACCATGATATGAAAAGATCACGTAACCCACTTCAAAATGAAATATGGCATCCATCTTGCCTCAAAATCGTGATTTTTAAAGTTCTTTTTAATTCATCTTGAGTGTTGTATCCGTCCTAAAGCCGCTATATTTTTGCTTAAATTCTGTGCATCTACATACTGAAATAACTCAATGACAATATATTTGAGTTTAAATGATCATCCAAATTTGATTATTTCTACAACGAAGCCTATTTTTCACTTATGTAAAATGTAAACAGCAAAATATGTAGGATGAGTTGTATAAGAATTGCTGTATTTCTTTAACGCAAAATTATTTAGCTCATGGAGTCAGCATAGCTGATATGAATGAAATATTCATTGATTTTACAGAGAGAAGGACGATTTTTTTCGATGAAGTTTTAAGCATAGAGTTTAATTACTTGTAGTTCCAGGGTCTTAAGTTTTTAAATAAAATAAATTATTTTAGTACTGTGATGAATGAAATTAATGGGAAAATGTGAATGAAATGCTGCTTTTATAGAGAGAGCCAGGCGTGTAATTTTTCTATAACGTCATTTGAATGAATGTCAGTTGTTTTCAATGAAGTTTTCAAATATAATAAATTATTGTAGTATTATGATAATTTTAAACATATTACCGAGGAATGTATCGCATTTTAGAGATGTTTAAACCAGACAATTTATATTTCAATGCCGTCATTTGTATGAAGTTCATTTTTTTCGATGAAGGTTTAAGTTTTCAAATATAATAAATTAATGTAGTATTGTGATAAGTTTTAAAATATTACCGAGGAATGTGTTGCATTTTAGAGATGTTTAAATAAAATTGCATTGAAGTTAGAAAGTGCTTCATAATCAATGCTTTAAGCATGATTGATCTTTCTTGTTAACACCTTATAACATAGTTGAAAAATGTTTATGACTTTGTTTATTCTGTCTGTCTGTCTGTCCGTTAGCACGATAACTGCCGTAAAAATGACTTTATCAAAATGAAATTTCAGTATGTTGTTCAGACAATCTGTGGGACCTATGGGAATATAAATGAATAATATCACAAATAAATAAGTTGGTATCACATCTGATTTCAAACAAATAAGATTAAACACACGACTTTGATATAAGATCTTTTATTACACTTCTCATAAGACGTTCAAAATAGAAAAAAGTCAGAGCGCTTTCGAGCGTTAATACGCTCTTCATCAGTTGCTATATGGAAAGTAAAAAGGATCGAAAAGAGTAAAGATGACAAATTTGCATAAATACAATTAGCAAATAAACATTCGATTATCTAAGGAAAAATACACAAAAAACAAAAATTATTTTTTAACGAATTCAAAAACGAGTATATCTCAAGAAAAGTACAATTAAAAATACTATTTTATTACAGGAATGCAAATTCAAAAAGGACAGTCTAGCCCAATCCCTATGAGAATGACGTCAAAGATAACTATGAAGAGACTTGAATTGCAGAGTCGAGAATGAGTCGCCAAGCATAACTTAAAATTTGAAAGAGGTCAAAATTACAAATCGACGCACGGTAGATATAAATAATAAAAAGGGAATTAAAAAAGGATAATATTACGAGGTTATTACAACCCATTAAAAGGAAAGTTTTTTCAAAAATGGGCAGAAAATTGTCGTTAACAACATAATGAGCAAGGGCCGTAGAAACTTTACCACCTTTGACATCCCGAGTGTGTTCTGCTAAACCATAGGTTCTCAACATTTTTTTGCCCACCGCCCACTTTGAGAATATGTTTTTTCCTAATCCCCCCCCCCCCCCAATTTTTTTTACTCGCGAATCTGAAACAGCTATTGCCACGACTATATTTAAACGTGTAATATTATATACTATAGTCGTAAGATAGGATATGGCCCTATCCTATTTCTGAGTTTAAAGAAGACTGTTTCAATGAGAACAATTAAAACGCATACTTAATTATATTGAAAAGTATTTTTATTAACATTCAAAAGACATTGAATTTATAACTTATCTAATGAGAAGGTTGAATTTGATGCATTTTAAGGAGTTTGTTAATATCAGGCTCGATTTTACTTAAAAACAACCGTAAGTCGCCGCGTTCAGTAACATGGAGCCGATTTCTCTTTTTAGTTACCAACGTTGCTACAGCACTAAATCCACGTTCAGCTAAATAGGAAGATGGGAATGCTATCGGAAATCGTTGAACAATCGACCATAATCCTGGGTACAGTTGCAAAATCGGCTTCTGCAGCCAAAATTCTTGGTAGCCATTCTTGAATTTAATTTTTAATTCCTCATTTGTCGTCAGTTCTATTAGTTCTTCTTCTAACTGGGATGATCCTGCTATGTTGACATTTGTAAAAGGATCCAAAACCCAGTCTGGTATGTCCATGTTTAAAATGTCCTGAAATCGTTCCTTGAAATTACTGTGGAGGTTTTCCAAGTGCTGACGGAAAACGAGCAAGTCGTCGTGCTTGAATGATACTGCTGATAAATTTGGGAAGTTATTGAATTCGCGTCTGCCGATATCTTTGTATAATAGCAGTTTGGACACGAAAGCAGCAACTCTATTTTTTGTCTTAATCAAGTTTAAGTCGTCGCCTTGAAGTTGGAGATTGACATCATTAAACAATTTATACAGGTCTGACAAGTACGCAATATCGTTCTTTGATGAGATAAGGTTGTCGCGCAATTTCGTGTCTTTGTTTCCTAGGAACTCTATCACAGACCCAAACAGATTGTAAAATCGAGTCAAGCAAGTACCTTTTGACAGCCAGCGCACCTCTGTGTGAAGCAGCAATCGGTTGAAATCTTCATCATTGGCAATGCTGACTAAATAATCTGTCATTCAACGAGTTACTTCTGATTTTATTAACTGCTCTGATAACATATTGCAGTGATGTATGGAGACGTTCACTCAAATTTTTCGCAACCAAATGCTGGCGATGAATTACGCAATGCACAGCAGGCACGTCAGGAACTTTATTTTTTAAGCACGCTATGAAGCCTTTGTGACGCCCTGTCATAGCCGGTGCGCCATCCGTAGCAACTGACAAAATATTATTAAAAGGAATTTCCTTTTCGTCACAAAACTTTTCCAGTGTATTAAATATGGTTTCTCCTTTCGTATCTGTTTCCAAATTCGTAACAAACAATAGTTCTTGACATATTTTCTCATCTTTGATAAACCTCACGTATGACAATAACAATGCTTCATTGGTTAGTAAAGTGGACTCATCCAGCTGAATTGAAAATTGACAGGTCTGCAGATGATTGCACAATGATTCCTCAATATTTTCAGCCATCTCATCAATTCGTCTTTGCACAGAACTATTGCTTAAAGGAATTTTTCGGATAATATCTGCAGCTGATTTACGGAGCACAGTGGTTATTACTTCATTTACTGCTGTTAAAATAAATCTTCCCCAATAGTATGTGGTTTGCATGTTTTAGCAATCAACAATGAGATATTGTACGAAGCTCGAAGTCCGTCATCGTCTTGCTTAGAAGCTGATGAAAAAAGTTTTGATACAGTTGGCTGAATTTCGTACTTCTTTTTCATGTCTTGAAAATAGGTCACATCTTTGTCTTTCTTATCCGGGTGTATTTTATTAAAATGATCTTGAAGCCTAGAAGGCTTCATCGCTTCATTTGAAAATGTTTTTTGACAAATAAGTCACATTGGCGATGATGGATTTGTGGGATTTTCGATAAATCCGTACTTAATATAATCCATACTATACTGCCGCCTCTTCTTTTTTGCTTCCGACATGGTTTTTACTTTACAGATACGTGAGTAGTGTTAGTGTACTTTTAAAACCCTGTCATCAATTGCGCGCGATAATGCTAATGAAAACAAGAAAGATCAATCATGCATAATCATTGATTATGAAACACTTTCCAACTGAAACGCAATTTCATTTAAAAATTTCTAAAATGTGTTACATTCAGTGGTGATATCTTGTACATTATCACAGTACTACAGTAATTTATTACCCTTAAATATTAAAAACTGTATCGAAATATAAATCATCTGATTCTCTATGCAAAATTAATGAATATTTCATTCACATAACTTCAGACTCCAGAGCTAAATAATTTTGTGTGAAAAAAAATTCAGCAATTCTTATGTAACTCACCTTACAATCGCTTGAGATATTTGCATTCTGCATAAGTTAAAATTAGAAACGACATTCTGCATAAGTTAAAATTAGAAACGATTTAAAAGACTACGTGTGCTCAATTATATCAATTAAATTCCTATTTTATACGTTATTTTTGACAACAAAAAGAATGAGGCTAACCCCATTACTCTAGGACTAGCTGTTCTTGAGATATTCTAGTTTTTTCGCGTTTTCGTTACATCACCTTTGACAATAAGTCCAGCTATCAAATGAGAACGAAATTCAAGTTTAACGTGCAAATTCAATGTCATTTAAAATACTTGTGGCTGTTATTTTGTGCAGATAAACTCAAATTATTATTGAAGAAATAAAAAGAACGTGAATATGAGTCTGCAGGGAAAGACATGTGCTGCCCACATCAGAATTTTTAACAATTTTACAACAATGATTTATAGAAGTGAGTGGGGATTATTTGCAGGCCATTTCGAAAAAAATGTAGGATCTATATTTAAAGATCCACCAAATTTTTGTAGAATAAAATGTTCAACAAATTTAAGCTGTGTACCAAATTTTATATCTCTAGGACGTAGGAAAGTGCATTAAAAATGCCATCAAATAAGTATATCATGAAGAGTTATATAAAAAGAAAAAAAAATGAAAAATTGTTATCTACCAAATTTATTACTTTCCTTATATACATAATGTATAAGGAAAGTATTGTGACGGGGTCGAAAATTCGAATTCGAGTTTTCGACGGGAGAGCACGTTTCAAGCACCCCTGATTATGAATCCAACATTTTTGAAGTGATGTGTGTGTGTGTGTGTGTGTGTGTGTGTGTGAAGACGATAACTGACGAACGAATGAACCGATTTGAACCAAATTCGGTACAAAAATCACAATCCGTAAACACTGGAAGCCTATTGTTTTTATACGCAATCGAATGTTCAGAACCCATCTAAATTTTCGAATAAAATTTTGAAAAAATCGTCAAAAAATCAAAACCACTAATAAAGATACGCAAATAGACATTTCTTACGTAATTTTTCGTTAGAAAACGATTGGCATAAATTTTAGAACGCTAACACAAACCGTTTTCGAGATATTGTACATTTTTCAAATAAAATATTAAAAAGTCATAAAATAAAAAAAAAAATATGTCCTATTGAGAAACATGTTCACTTTTAATATGTAATACCATACGATAAATTGGGTGACATCATTCTCGTGGATCTAGCTCGTTCCATTCATGGAAAAAGATACTTTGAGTAATACTTTTGCATTTGAACGCCAATACTCATTTATCTGCTGTAAGAACTTATTTCTTCATCCATAACGCTTGGCGAGATTTTGGCGACGAATTTGGCGGAATGTCGCCAACTTGGCGACTTTTTGAAATGTTGTCAAATTAACGAAAATCTCGCCAAATGGATTAAAATGACGCTAAATCAATGAAAATGACGACTAATTGTCGAAAATTCAATATCTTGGAAAGAATATAAGTATCTACTATAAAAAAAACCTATTTTTTTACTGTGAAAGTAGGGAATTCATTGCATTATATAAGGAAAGTCATGTGTTGCCCACATCAGATTTTTTATCTCAGGTTAGCATTTGCACATCGAATTTTCAAATTAATAATTGGTGAAATACCTCTTAGCGGCAATGGATGCTTGTATTTGTCTAGGCAAGGAGTGATAAAGTTCCCTGATGTCATCCTTTGATACATTCTGCTAGGAATTCCTCAATTGTTGCTCCCTCCAGATCTGCTACATTTCGATGTGCCCGAATCTGGCGACCTAGCATGTCCCATACATACTCGATTGGCGATGGCTCTGGTGACCTTGCTGGCCAAGGAACTTATATCAATAGCACGGAGACAGTCCACAGATATGCTAGCCAAGGGCGCGGTAGCCCAGTCGTTAGGGTACGGGAATTGCACCCGGTAGGCTCGGGTTCGATTCCCTCCGCTTCCAAAACTGCCGTCGTGTTCACGTGGAGTACGATCACGTTAAACATGTGGGTCCGTAAATCCTCCCGAGAGGTTGGTGGTAGGGAAAGAAGGATACAGTCCCTGTTGATGCCTCCCCCCACTGGATTCCAGTCTAAATTGGGTGGCTCTTCCCGGCCGTCCAAACAGTTACCTTACAATTTTTGGTAGGGCGGACGGTCTGGGTCTCAACAACAACAACAGTTATGACAGCCGTATATGGCGTGGCATTATCTTGTTGGAAAGTGACCCCAGAATGACGTGCCATGAAGGGTAACGCAAACGGCCACAGGATTTCATCAACATATCATTGAGCTGTTAATGTTGTACGCAGGATGACTAGAGGCGACATGGTGTCGTAAGAGATAACACCCCACACCATTACACCAGGAGTAATGGCTGTGTGCCTGCATAAAATAAGGGCTTATTGGGACCGCTGGTCATCGCGCCTCCACACACGTACTCGATAGTCATCTGCTGAAAGACTGAAACGTGATTCACCGTTGAACACTATGCGATGCCATTCTGCTGGCGGCCATGATGTTCGGCTACGACACCACTCCAAACGACTCTGTCGATGTTGTGGGGTTATAGGCAGACGGCTTAAAGGCCGTCGTGAACGTAACGCCTCCTCATCCAAACGCCGTGAGATGGTGGAAGATACTACGTGTGGTATGGATGAGGCTTCAGCACGTTGGATGGCGCGTAATGGTGCTGTTGGGCCAGTTCGGAGCTGTGGCACAATCATCCGATATTGCCTCGCATTCGTCGTGCACATTGGTCTTCCAGAGCCTTCATCCCGCCGTTCAATTCCTTGCATCAACTATTGCTACCAGCACCTTTGCACAGCAGTGTCCGTTCGGTGCATGTGGCCGTCTTTCTCTTGGTATGACCAGCCAGCTTCAAGCAACCCGGCTATGCGACCACGTTCAAACTCGTGTATTTGCTTATAAAGTCTTCAGCAACATTTTAACAGCATTATTGGTTCTGTCTCCATAGAACTGCAACGCCAATCAAGAACAAAGATAAACCGTCCACATTTTAACATGTTTTATAGGATGCTAGTTTCGCAGTAGAAACGCGCGCTATGACCAAAGTTAACGTTCATTGGCCTTGCAAATTTAATCATTTACATACTTGGTGTAAAGGAATTTGCATACGAAATTCCCAGATGTTAGTGTTTTTTTTAGGGGTGGTTCGTTTTTAACACTTTACAATAAAGTTGAAAAGTGTTTATGACTTTGTTCATTCTGTCTGTCTGTCTGTCCGTTAGTACGATAACTGCCGTAAAAATGACTTAATCGAAATGAAATTTTAGTATGTTGTTCAGACGGTCTGTAGGACCTATGGGAATATAAATGAATAATATCACCCAATTAGTTTTTGATTGAACCCGGGTTGAAAAAATGAAATACATTGAGCCCTATGGGACCTAATTTTTCAAACATTTTTTAAGCAAATTTAAAATTCACAAATTTCTTCGAAAATTTTAGGTAAAATTTAAATTGTTCCATAAAATATATAAAAAAAATTCAGCGAAATATATTCAGTATCTTTAAATAAAAATTAAAATAATAATTACACCTCTTATATGAAACGATCACGTGACCATGATATGAAACGATCCCATGACCCACTTCAAAATGATATATGGCATCCATCTTGTTTCAAAATCGCGATTTTTTTAAGTTCTTTTTAATTCATATTGAGTGTTGTATCCGTCCTAAAACTACTTTATTTTTGCTTAAATTCTGTGCATCTACATACTTAAACAACGCAAATACAATATATTTGAGTTTAAATAATTATCCAAATTTGATTATTTCCACTATTAAGCCTACTTTTCACCTATGTAAAATGTAAACAGCAAAATATGTAGAATGAGTTGTATTAGAATTGCTCTATTTCTTTAAAACAAAATAATTTAGTCCATGGAGTCTGCATGGCTGATATGAATGAAATATTAATTGATTTCATAAAGATAAGGACGATTTTTTTCGAGCTACAAGTTTTAAACATCGAGTTTAATTACTTGTAGCTCTATGGTCTTAATTTTTAAATAAAATAAATTATTATAGTATTGTGATGAATGGGAGAACGTTATGAATGAAATCCTGTTTTTATAGAGAGATCCAGGCGTGTTGTTTTTTCTATGACGTCATTTGAATTAATTTCAGCTGTTTTCGATGAAGTTTTCAAATATAATAAATTATCATAGTATTATGATAGTTTTAAAAATATTTCCGTGGAATGTATCGAATTTTAAAAATATTTAAACCAGGCAATTTATATTTCAATGCCGTCATTTGAATGAAGTTCATTTTTTTCAATGAAGGTTTAAGTTTTCAAATATAATAAATTAATGTAGTATTGTGATAAGTTTTAAAATATTTCCGAGGAATGTATTGCATTTTCGACTTTTTAAAATAAAATTGCATTGAAGTTGGAAAGTGTTTCATAATCAATGCTTTAAGCATGATTGATCTTTCTTGTTTTTTTGCAGAAGAGTGTATGTGATAAACGAAACAGATGATATTGAAAATAATGAAAAAACTGAACTTTATTGAAATTTTATGCTATTTATTTGAATTATATGGTATTCCCCGTGCAGTGACCATAGAACCATATTATATGTCGTAAGCGAAGCAAATGAGATTGAAAACAATGAATAAACTTTATTAGAGTTTATGTTACTTTATTAGAGTCTTATGATATACGTCAGAAAAGTAACCAGAGATCCATATTATATGTTTTCAACAAAACAGATAAGATTAAAAATAGCAAATAACTTACTGAAATTTTGTAGAGTTTGTGACTTTATTAGAGTTTTATGATATTCACCATATATTGACCATAGGCTACATGTTATAAACGAAGCAAATGAGATTGATAACAACGAATAAACTTCTTGAACGTTATTGTAGTTTTATGTAACATACCATTTATAGCATAGGGCTATACATAAAGGTAAATGTGCGATGTTGAAGAGTATCCATTAGAGCGTCAAGCATAAAACATAGATTTATTTACAAGAACATGCTATCTGTATTTACAAAAACATTACGTAGATAATGCACAGGAACATTATTAAAATAGAGCTACATCATGACGCGCGTGCAGGTAGCATCCGAAATATGAATCTCCGAATGATGGTGATAAAGTTCAGAGGCTCGCTTTTAAGAGCCAGGGTAGAAGTGCTGCGCATGCGACATATGCAAATCTAGAGTCTCTCTGGAGAGCAAGAAAGTTTTTTTGATAATCGCTTGATCAGCGTCTTTATACAAATCGCTGGTGGAGCTTCACCATAGTATACCCCGTCTTCGTGAATGAACGTCTAAAACAAACTTGTCTTCCATACCTGGTCACTGTACAAATTGAGGTAGTGGTGGAAGATAATTGGTCAGAAATCTGTGTGGATGTCTCTTTTGAATCCTCTAAGGGTTTTAGTAGAAATGCGGGTTTCAAACGATCAATGCAGATGGCGCTTTTTTCGTCCTCGGATATCCACTGGGTAATGTATGTGCGTGCACACCCTGGGAAAGGTCCATCGTATGAGGTCTGCGACAGCCGTCATACGAAGTACAAAATTATGTGTTAACTTGGGAAGTTCCTTGTGGATAAAAACATTTTTTGAATGAGGTGAAGCAGGAACTGGTCTTAGTCGTTGCATTTTTCATCTTAATTGTAAAACGAATTCATGTGCATGTTTTGGGATGTCCTTTAGTGATATGTCATATAGCAATTCAGATGGCAATCGTCGACTAGAAATGCCGCTGTTGACTAGAAATTGTATATGAGATAGCTTATCTTATAGGAATAAGCGACTGTTCTCAAGGATTCTATGCATCGTCGCCGAAATGATTGAGCCACCAAGTTTTCCGTTAAAAAACTTGCATGGCTTTGCACACTTGCGAGCTTGTCTTTGAAATTTTGAGTGATACCAATACATATCGACATTTCTGGATTGCGATCTATATAGAGTTCGTAGTTTGGATCGATCAGTAGTTTGGATCGATCAGTAGTTCGCAATTTTCTTTAATTGCTCTACGGTTTTCGGCAGGTTTGCAACTTGAGCTTTGAAGCGCAAAATATGACTGTTCTCTGCCACTTCTGATAGTGAGAGTGATGTGGAAACATCGCATATTTCATCCGCCATTTCAGAAATTTTCTGTAGCGATTCTGAACTAATTGATAAGATTTGTTGCATATGAACAGGTAGTCATTGAAAAAACAGTGTGCGAAGTACGTCTTCGTGCATTTTTGTCCAGGAGCGATCTTGCATTTCGCGAAGTAAATTACTTGGTTTCCTATCTCCTAACTGAAATTCCCGCAAAAGGTTGAGAAGTTTTGCGACTTCAGAATCTGCAAAGTGCGGAATGATCCTATTTTTCAACACAGAATAAGGTTCATTTTCAGGAGGTATGCGAATTATATCTGTGGCATGAGTCAAGATATCACAATCTAGAGCTGCAATTATGCAATGGAATTTTGTTTTTCATTTACGATTCCGTAAAACAGGAATTGAGAGTTCAGGTGCAAGAACCATAAATCTAGGCTTGTTTTCCAGAACAGAGGTGCTTTGAAAGAAACTTTTGTGAGTTCTACAGAACTAAAATCTTCTTTCGGAGTTGACGCTCTTTTTGCATCACAGACTGGTGTCAAATGAGGTTCGGTAGTCTCAGTTGTAGTCATAGTTTCATTAGGGACTACGGAAAACGTACCTTTTCAGACATCACTTAGATTGAAGTAGATACTTCATAAATTGAAGCATCTAATTTCCGGTGCATTGGAGCCATCAAGTCTCAGGAAAGTTGGATCCACCACGTCTCGGGTAAATTGGATTGAAGCCATTACGTTGTAGGAAATTTGGAGCCATCAGATCTCAGGGTCACCACTCTGTGGCATAGAGTCATACATAAGGCGAAGTTGCGATGTTGAAGAGTATCCATTACAGCGGCAAGCATAAAACATAGATTTATTTATAAGAATATTACATTGATTATATACAGGAATATTACGTAGATTATATACAAGAACATTATTACAGTAGATCTACATGATAACGCGTGCAGGTAGCATCTGGAATACGAATGTCCGAATGATGGTGATAAAGTTCTGAGGCTAGCTTATAAGAGCCAGGGTAAAAGTGCTGTCATGCGGCGTATGAAAATCCAGAGTCTCTGAGGAGAGCAAGAAAGTTTTATGCTAGTCGCATGATCAGCGACTTTATAGAAATCGCTGGAGGAGCTTTGTCATACATTATTCACGCAAAATATTCACGCATGGTTGAAAAGTGTTTATGACTTTGTTCATACATTCTGTCTGTCTATCTGTCCGTTCGCACGATAACTGCCATAAAAATGACTTTATCAAACTAAAATTTAGTATGTTTATCAGACGTTCTGTGGGAGATACGAGAATGTATACATAATATCACCCAATTAGTTCTGGATTTAACCCGGGTTGAAAATTTTAAATACAATGAAACCTATAGGACTTAATTTTTCAAACATTTTTTTTAACGAATTTAAAATTCACAAATTGCTTCGAAAGTTTTAGGAAATATTCAAATTACCTCATACAATATATAAAAAAAATTTCAGCAAAATATATTCGGTAGTTTAAAAAAATATTAAAATAATAATTGCACCCATATTGTACGAAAAGGTCAAGTGCCCCACTCCAAAATAAAATATGGCATCCATCTTTTTTGCAAATGTCAAAATCGTGATTTTTAATTTGTGTTTAGTATTGCGCCCGTGCTAAAACCGCTTTACTTTTGTGTAATTTCTGCACATTTATATACTGCGCCAACGCAATTAAAATATTTTTTAGTTTAAATAATCATCAAACTTTGGCATGTTTTGTTCCTGAACATGTTTTGACTATTTTTGAAGGTATGTACTTCTGTCTGTGGTCGATTTTTTGCTTACACGAAAACTACCACAAATATTGATAGATTTTCACGAAACTTTATATCCCGCCATGTTAACGAAAAATCTAGAACTAGGGCTATATATATATATATATATATATATATATATATATATATATATATATATATATATATATATATATATATATATATATATATATATATATAAGATTTAAAATGAAAAAAGAAAATATATAGGTGGAATGATTGTGTTTACAGGGTTGCAGAAAGGTCAAGGGGGATTGCGACCCCTATTTCCTGGTTAGAAGCTAGCTTTGACTTCATGAAAACGCTTTCAGAGACTCTGGACGCCCGAAACAACAATCGATCATGCCCGTGGGGAAAAAATGGCCGAATCCCAGACAACATAAAAATGATCAAAATAACAAAAATTGGAAATTTTACTAACCAGCAAGTCGAGAATCATGGAAGAGTTGCATAAAGCGTATAAACTTCGAATAGGAAAGCATACATAAAAAAGTCGCGTCTAACTTATAGAGCCATCTGGATGTGCATCAATCAGATAATCCTAGGTAAGAGTTGAGTTGTATTGTATGATGTCGGATAAATTAACATAATTTTTATCACTATAATTTCTGCAAAAAACATCATAATAGTGCTGTACAAAGCGGAAGGGATATGATTGTTCTCGAGTTCCGTTGATTAAATGCATCATGCATTTATTAAATTCTGTAATAGATGAGTTTAATAATCTGTATCTGTTCAAGTGATTTACGATTAAATTACGCTGTACGTTTAAACTCAAGTTGGTATTCCAGTGGGTAAAATAATTGATCTTGCAGTCATATAGATGTCTCTTGTCAAATAATTTATAACATAATTTCTGTTCCAAATTATAATAAATAGTGATGTCAAGGAAATCAATTGTTCCTACATTCGCTGACTCCGATTCGATTAGTTCAAGACACGGCGGGTAGAATGTAAAATCAAATATAGTACATTGATTATCCACTCCAATCATGACGTCATCAACGAATCTAAAGAATGGTATTTCACTAATTAAATGCGTGCACTTTTCATAATGATGTAAGTAAAAATCCGCAAGTAACGAGACAATCCCCTCCATTGGGATGCCTTTGATCTTTGTCTATAAAATGCGATTCATTATATAGAATATTTTCAAATATGGA